>JAPMNZ010964118.1:0-13677 GCA_029875035.1 Pomatoschistus microps | reverse complement strand
AGGAGGTGATGCAAGTTTTGGTAGAATAGAGGTGAGCCCATGAAATATTTAAATACATTTTCCTCAAGTATTTTTGAGCACATTCAATAAAAACTTACAAAATGCACATTTAAATGATGCCATCTGTTAAAAACTTGTAATAAACCAGTACAATAAAGCAGGACGTGTTTTGCCAAGCTAATACCAGCACTGCTTTAGGTGCACCAGACATTTAAGATATATTTACAGTTAAAATAGTTTGTATTCATTTACAATATTAATTATTAATTACAAAAAAATAATAATAATAAATGCCTTCTAATAAACTACTTTATTTGCTAGTTTGTTTGTTTTTTACTTATTTGATTATACATACAAGTCCATCAATAGACTGTAAATGACAGGTGCACGTTTCGGGTGCACCCTGGAGCCCTGCAACAATGCCATCCATGTTGGGAGAGCGCCTTAAGAATACTCTATACACTAGTCTTGGAAACAGGGTTAGACTTGGACTTGGAGCGACTGTGAGGGATACCTGAAGAATGGCATTCTTTCATTCACAAAATCCTTCAGAAAATATGTGTTCACTCTTTCTTCTGATAATGGTGGGCAAGTGTTCAACGTAGTGTGTGGCCTATAGTGTGACCCTGATTCCAAAGTGCTGCCAGTGCAATCCTGAGGTGAGTGTTACAGATGAGTGCTGGGACAGCAGTACGTGTGCCAGGCAGCTCTGGCATGTGCCAGCCTCATGCAGGATCCAAACCAGTGGGGTGGGATGTAGCGCTACAACCCACTGCCCTATGCTCCAACGGCATAATTAATATGTTGTTTTATCAAAGTTGAAGCATTTGCCTCTGAAATGTCCCACACCCAGCCCCTTATAAGAGCTGACCTCCAAGCAGCTGAAGGTTGCTCTACAAACTTGGCATGCCCCGAGTGAAAACATCTGCTTTCCTCACAGGCAGGATGGCCACCGCCCCCACACCTCAGCTGGCACCCCTGGCCCAGAGAGAGAGCCCTTAGCCTGTCCTCAGCTCAGACTCGCACATTTATGACTGAAGAGCAGACCCCTCCCTCCCTCTACTGAGTGTGGTCACTGTGCTGCTGTCTTGTTCTTCCACGTCAGGCCTGATGACCAGGAGCCTCAGGAGGAGGAGGTTGTCCAGCGATGGAACACTGACAGAAGCATCTGTCATCCTCCTCCTCACACTGTGACCTGCTGTACAGGGCTGGACCTGTGCCCCCACATGACACACTGTGTACAAAAGACCACTTCGGAGAGGTCATGGGCATCTTTCAACTTCTTCCGTCTCTATAAAGATACTTTTCATATAAATAACTTTGACTGGTTATTGGTAGATGTAGTAATAAGTTAAATCCACATTGTTATTTGTGAGTTGTACCATAAGAAATTCCTTATACTATGTACAATTATATCAGGACGCAGTATTTCTACAGTAACCAAGACGAACATATGACATCAACCCCGTGTCCAAGGCACATTTCCAACAAGGCACATTTTGAGCACATTTCTCTGGTGTTAATGAATGCACTGACCTGACTTGGGAGCACTTTATCATCCTCCAGTGGCTGCCCCGTCCATCGCTGAAGCTGCTGAAGTGTTGCCAGGAGTAAGAGGAAAGATGCCAATCCCTGTGCACATATGACACACACATAAGAACACACACACGGAAGCTCAAGGACACCATCACTCATTCAGGCCTCAGAAGGTGCCCTTGACGTGGTCCACACAGGCCCAGGCCCCAACTTCACACTGCTCCAAGTTTACCATCATGAATGGTATTTTTGGTAATTTTTATTTATTTATTATATTATTATAGGATGTGTAAACGAACATGTGTCACAATTTATTATGAAGTCAGAATATTTTCTCATGCTAATATTGAGTTTTGGCGTACTGGTATATTTGGCTTACTTACTTACTCACGTATTTAAAGAGCTGTTGCATTGTTTTTCTCATTCCAAGGGAGACATTTCTTGTATCTTTTTAAAACAAGGTAATTTTGCCCATTGGCAAATCTTGTTTTAAAGCAGTCAAAATTTGCTCAAATCAAGATATGTCTTTTTTACTCCAAATGTTATCTTTAAAAGAGTTTATTATTATTAAATTGTCTACTCAAGCTTCAGGGTCAGTCACAAATTAATTTTGTAGACAACAAATCCGAGAATCAAACAGTTCGAACACAGAAAAGACAAAAAATATCAAGCTCTAGGAGTCATTGGTACATCCAGAGCAAGACAACCACTGTTGTCCATAAATGTCCAGGATCATCACTGTCCTTAGACCTTCCTGCATTGGCAAAGAACTCAAAAAAACAACACTGGGGAAAAATACCTATATTGAGAGAGGGGTCTTCACCCACAGACAGTGAGGCTACAACTATTTTTAAAGCACAGAAGCTCTAAAATTCAGTCTACAAAACGGTACTTATCTATGACCCAAAAAAACACATTGCTTGGCCCCTAATTATTTTAGTGACCAAAAATAGCTCTGTCAATTTTGCCAGGAATCCATCCTGACTGTATTGATTTTGTGGCATCTTAAAAAGCCCTGTATCCCTCAAAGCCCCATAGATTTAGCCTATTTACTCCAAAACTTGGTGTATCCTTTGATGTCCCCGCCATGGCCAGGATGTAGCAGTAATCATACATAAGTAGCCTCTCACAGCAGGGGAGCAGGACACAGAGACAAGACTTAACAAATGAGTGAGGAGAAGCATAACAGGAGTGTGTCCCGGGGAGACAGAGTGAGGCGGGATGTTCTGCCAACACTTCGTCTGCCGGGGTCGACCCTGTGGGCTCCCGGTAGCTGTACCTAAGCCGGAACCCCACCAAGCTGGCACAAGTCCAACCCCGAGATCTCTCACCCGGCAGGCTGGGCAGGGGGCCGTGCAGCACCTCTGGCGGTTATTTCTGGATGTGCCCCTCTCCTTTTGTCTCATCGCTCTGAACCGTGCTGCTCCCCGAAGCCCCCGTGTGGGACCCTGTGGCTGATGAGGCTGTCCTTCAACAATCAGCATCTTCCACTGGCTCTAAACAGACACACACACACACACACACACACACACACAGATACACAAAGCATTCAGGCCAGTGTATGGAGAAGGTTACACTGGGCAGAAAAAACAGGCCTGTGAGCGAGCAGGAGCAGAGAGGAGGAACAGAGGAGAGGAGGAGGAGCAGGTCTGTAGGAGAGGAGGCAGTAGTAGTTTTAACAACTCTGGTAGAAGTAAAGATATCAAAGTGAATACCCAAGTAAAATTAGGCCTGTAGGAGGAGCAGAGGAGAGGAAAGAGCCGGTCTGTAGAGAGAAGGAGCAGAGGAAGAAGAGCAGGTTTGTAAGAGAGGAGGAGCAGATGAGGGAGAAGTAGTTTTAGGAAATCATTACAGTAAAGTCAAGTAAAAGTAAAGAAATATAAGCTTTTATTCTTAAACAATTATCAATATGCCATATCGTTGTCAAAGTGTTTCATAACAACGCTGACCACAATGGATTAATGAATTTAGAAGCATAGTTATATCGCAAGATCTCAGTAGCATAGCGTACCACAATGAACAAATGGTCTAAAAAGCACAGGTAATCACAATTATTTCATGAAGCATGGCTTCACAAAGGTTAGAAGCATGAATGAACTAATGAACTTGGAGGCATCACTTATCCAAAATGAATTCATAAACTTAGAATCGTGGCGAACCAAATTAATTCATGAACGTAGAAGCATTCTTAACAGAAACAACCAAACTAATTAATTAATCTTGTTTTTATAACCATGGGATTGTATTGTGCAAAAAAGGGCCTTTTTGTCCTATTCTCTCCAAAAACAACCTTCATGTTTCAACCTTGTAATAGATCCATGGTTTCAACTCACCAATATCCACTGGCAACTCGACAAAACGGGTTTGGGGTTTTGAATGCAACTCGTGCTAGCTAAAACCAAAACCACGCGCCTTTTCAATTCCTACAGTCTCAACTAGATGGAGACAAAACAAACCACAATGACTGTTTTAATATTTACAGTCTATGGTTTTTCCCTGGGCAGTTAAAACACATTTGTCTGTTATTTCACAGGTCTCTCTTAACAAGCGGTAAAACAGCTGCAGTAGATCCAAAATGCAGCAGCTCGAGTCCTGACTAGAACCAGGAAGTACGATCACATCAGTCCAGTCCTCAGGTCTCAGAGAATAGACTTTAAAGCAGCTCTACTTGTGTATCAGTCTCTCCATGGCCTAGCACCGGGGTACATCCGCGACATGTTGGTGCCATATGAACCAACTCGGGCTCTGAGAACCGCAGGGACTGGCCTCCTGCTGGTGCCAAGAGTTGTAACTGGACATGGGGAGGCTGCGTTTCAGATTCATGCAGCTAGAGTCTGGAACCGTCTTCCCGAGAATGTGAGACAGGCGCCTACTCTGGCAGCTTTTAAATCTGGGCTGAAAACGATTCTGTTTAGCTGTGCATACAACTTGGTTTTAACTTTAATCCTTTTAATGCACTATGACTATTTATGATTTTAATCCCATTAGTGATTTTTATGTTTTAAAGGTTTTTAACTTGTGTTTTTTTATGTTTTATATTTTTAGTATATCTTGTGCTCTTAATGTGTCTTTTTAAATGTTTATTTATATTCTAATGTTTGATGATTTATGCATGATGTAATATGGGTTGTGAGGCGCTTGTGTTGCCTTGTGTAGGAAAGGCGCTCTACAAATAAACTTTGATTGATTGATTGATTGATATTTAAAGTCTACGCTGTATATGGTCAAAACAAACAAAAAACACTACAGTAGGTTAAGATATTTCCNTATATAAGCACACGTTAGAATTCAACAACAGGTTGCTGCATAATATTACATAATTATTAAAGCTCCTTTAGTCTTTTTCTTTTTTTCTTTAAAAAAATAATAACAAAAAAAGATGAAATACAAAATATATACACATAAATGTGCACATAAATATATTTTTATTTTCTTAATTGACTGCAATAATAGTTACGGGCACGCGGGGGCAGAATTCCCCTCGCACCGTCTCGCACACCCATAGTTACTGTTGCTACAACAGTCGGCGGACTCCCCACTCTCCATCACACAGCACAACAAAACAGCGCACAACAGGTCCGTTGACGTTTATTTTGGGGGAGAAACATGGCATTTGTTTCCCAGAGAGAGGCGAGCGGGGCCTACACCTTCTCCAGCCGCCCCAGAGCTGTGGAGAACCGCAGCAGATACAAAGAAGCACCCGAGCAGTAAGCACGACTTATTACTGATCATGTGAATCCAGTGTGGTTTCTGTTTATTTTAACTGTTAACCGCTAACGCTAGTTATCGAGTTGTACGGCCCTCGATAACAATTGAACAGGAGAAAATCCTGGTTGCACTTATTCTCTGCACGCTATTACAATACAATGGCACTAAACTTGCATCCATACTATTATAATTGAATACTTGATTTAGGCTATTTCCTTCCAGTTAGCGTTAATCATGAAGGAGGAAAATATATTAATGCAATTCAAGGTGCATATGACAACATTTGTAAAGCTGGAGCACCTAACTTCTCCTGCAGAAAAGGGAACAAATCAGAGAGCCTTGTGAGTGTTTATTTGACACTTTGAGATGAGAGCTGATTAGCTGTTTTAGTGGCTTTTCTGTTTGAAAAAACGGATTTAAACGTATGACGTGTATGGATTTAATTACAGTATTAAATGTTTAAAAGATAAACACCAACTTTCAAAATCGAAATCATCCACAAGTATAGTGAAAAGAAACATGAATTGACTTGATTGAGCTCAGTGTGAGAGCACAATGCCAGAGCATTCCATTTACAAGGAGCAACATGGTAGACAGATTTACTGTAGGAATGACAAGAACTAAAGGAATCAGAAACACTTGAGTGTGCCAGACCAAGCTCTAGTTCAAGAATAAAGGACTGCATTCTGTGGCTGAATTTGAAGTAAATTTCTTTCAAAAGTGCAATGAGAAAATTTCATTGGAGCGTTCAGATTCAAACTGGCTTGCCTCAATGCTTCATACAATCTCATAAAGCTTCGTCCACCCAGCTTGTGTCTTTTCATTGCAGGACGCACTATGGAAACATCATGTATGACCGGCGTGTGGTCAGAGGAAACACCTACGCCCAGCGCATTCTTCCAACTGTAAGTGCAGATTTGAACACATCCCTGCTTTTCCTTCTAAACTTTCACATAACGTCTCTCTTGCTCATAATGTGAAAGAGTCCATTGAGTGGCATGCGCTGTTTTCAGGCCACTCAAGCCGAGCTGGAGGAGATGCAGAGGCAGCAGGAGCAGAGGAATAAATCTTTGGCCCACAGAAGGGCTCAGGAGCAGCTCCGAGTTAGGACTCCGGAGGCTCTGCTGGGCCGGCAGCACATGGAGGTCCAGACTGGTAAACAACACTTCCCTCTGCCATACTATTTGAAGTAAAGTTTAAGCTGTTTGGGAATCATTTGGCAGCACTCATACAGGCTACATTTTGACTCAAACTTAAGCTGGGGACATACTACACAACATTTGCACAACTGTGGGGTGTGTGTGTGTTGCAATAGTCCTAAAAGATTTCATCTGGTCAAATATTTTGGGGTTGTTCATTTCAGAGCTGTATCTAGAGGAGCTGAGTAACATCGTGCTGGAGAGTGATGTGCAGTGTCAGACTGATGCTTTCCTGGACAAACCAGACACTCCTCTGTTTGTGCCCGCCAAGTCTGGTGTGGACGTGGCCACTCAGATCCAGGAGGGAGAGGTCATTTCACACACTACTAACTGCCTACATTTGCCTAACCCTTGTTTTGTAACTGTAGATAGATAGATATACTTTATTGATCCCCCGTTGGAGAAATTAAGGTGTCCAGCAGCAGAAATACACCCATCCATACAAACGTACAAAAGTTATAAGCAATAGTAATAAATTGCAGCAATAAACAGCAGGAGAGGTGGTGTAATTGCTGGGTGGAGCAGGACAGGTCAACGCAGTCTGCTTGGTTCGGACAATTTTTCTGCTCTGAGGATTGAATTGTCCTACGGGGATCAATAAAGTACACCTTTACCTTTACATACATTGTTATATGATACTGTCAGGATTATTATGATTCTGTCTTTTTAAAAATAATGCTTATATTCTGCAATTAACTAATATTTCTCTTTTTCACTTATCTGTCGGAAATTATGCTATAAAACAAATATATACATGTATGTGGAAACTCCTATAAGACCTGTTTTAGACGTAATTAGATTTTAGTGTTTTGGATTGCCTGGTGTGTGGATTGCGCGGTACAATCATAATCAGAGTCTGTGTCCTCATTCCTACGACACCCCATCGCTCTCTTTTGTCATTCCCCCACAGCTGTTTGACTTTGACCGGGAGGTCCAGGGCGTCCTGGAGGTGCTGGTGGGAAAGGTGATGGAGCAGTCTCTGCTGGAGGTCATGGAGGAGGAGGAGCTGGCCGGTCTGCACGCTCAACAGAGGGCGTTTGAGGAGAGACGAAACGCACAGCTAAACGAAGTCCAGAGGCTCCAGGAACAAGAGAGGAGGCACACAGAGGAGAAGGTCTGCCTGCATGCACACACACAGTCAAACACACACTAAAGATTTAAATCCCAAGTGACTGGTTAGAGTGCACGTTTCACTACATTTAAGATTGTTAATGGCATGTGAGTTGCTCTTCAGATTGACCCCAATTTGCTTCCCAATTTCAGAAAATGTGTTAAAAAGTTGATAATGTTTACATAATATGTTTACATATAACAAACTATAACTATTGTGAATGAACTCTGAAATTCTACATTTTGTTACAAGACTTTTTTACATATTTTAGTGCCCAGGGCCTCAGATTTAAATCCCTTTCAAGAGCACTGTGGTCTCCAACTTTAATCTTTTAGACACACAAACTAGATATATAACGAGTTGCATTTGTAATAGATTGGTGAAAAAAACAGAAAGGCTTGCGAGTAGAGGACACAAGAAGCTGGCTGGAAGGCTGGAAGTTCAGACCTGAACACAAGATAAAAAACAGTCAACAAAAAACACAAAAATAAAAGTCGAACAAAAATAACTCACAAGCTGACAAATTTCACTGACTTGTGACATGGGACAATCTGGCAGAGAATTGGAGTCTGAAGTGTTAAGGACATGGTGACGAATGAATAAGATGCAGGTGCTATACAAGAATATTGAATGTGGAACAAAAAGTTAAAAACACTAGAATTGTGATGCATATACACTGTTTTTATCTCTGTAACTAGTAATATAAATGTATCTCATTTGTGACAGAAAAACTTGTTTCCCCCAAAAGCAAAAATGACAGCTGTAGCTATTGCTCTTGGTGTTAGGAGCGGAGAATTGCCCAACAGAAGGAAGTCCTGAGGAAAGAAAAAGAAATAGCAGACAAGATCGCAGCTCGGGCGTACACGCGGCAGCACTTGGCCGGGCTGGTCCCCTCGATATTCACCTCTCTGCGCTGTCACGGCTTCTTTGTGGACACGGTACAAACAGGTCTGTGGCTCCTGCTCCTAAAACATTATTTATCTATATTTGTATGTGTTCTCATTATTGTATTCTCATTATTGTTGCTTATCTGTAACATTTTATATTGTGAGCTTTGTTTATTTTACAGATGTTGAAACTAATTTCATGCCATGGCTGATGAATGAAATCCACTCCACGTTGGACAAGAGATTTGATGCCAGATCTGTGCTCGATAGTAAGTATTCAGGAGTTAGGCTTTGGTTACTCATTCATTCATTCATTCATTCATTTGGTTGCTTTGGTTGCTGTCACAGCTTAACAAACTCTTTTTAATAGTAACTTAGTAACAGCCAAACTAAAATATAATCACCAAATGATTCTGTCAACAAAATATGTAACTCTATACAGAGTTACAGATTTTGTTTTATTTTAATTAGTATAGCTATTGTTCCCTTATCTTGTGCCGTGTGCACCTCTTTCCTACTGTTCTATAACTTGTGATGCAACACTGAAATTTCACCACTGTGGGACGAATAAAGGATCTCTTAATCTTAATTTGTTTTTCAGATATAATACAAGAAGTGGCGCTGAAGTGGCTTCCTTTAGAGGAAAATCTTTAAACATCCTTCGGAAAAAGAATGGATGTGTGCAAATAAAATCCACATAAAAACTTTCTTTTACCTAATTTGGACTTTTTATATAAAGATTTATATATATTCAATTATTTATTCAAGTTTCAATGATATATTCCTAGCTATAAAATTCCTTCACTTAAGATTGAATTGTTAGAGTTGCTATTTCTTGACTATGTCAGGGTCTGTGTTTGTGTTGCCCCCCTCCCTTGGAACTGGCGGAGTGTCTGCAGTCCTGGTCTTTCCTGGTCCTGCCTCTGGTTCTGCTCTCTTCCCTCCTGCAGCTCTACATCCTCATCAGCTTCACCTCTACAGTTTAAAAACCCCTGGTTCACCCTCCACCATATGCCAGATTGTCAGTAAATCATGGTATTATTTTTATTTTATTTTTTTCATTTTTGAATCAGATTCGTTTTTTTGTCCAGACTCCGCCTACATGAAATAAAATGCTTACATAACTTCAATATTCCTGCATTTCTTATATTTACCTTGACAATTGTCAAAAACAGTGCATGTGACATACAAAGTCAGACGTGTATGTCATGTAGTTTTCCAACCACAAAGAATGGGACTATGTATTAAGATTATTGTATATTTATAAACACCAGGATCAATAGAGAGTGCTAAACCACAGATTTTTAGGCCAAAATGTTGAGTGTGACACAAACGGTTACTGAGCTAGAGGAGTTCACTCTTCAATGGAAGTCAATAGGAGCAGGGATGGACTAGGACAAAAAAAACGCTTGAGCATTTTTGCCGTCTTGACAGCCTACGCATATTCTTCCGTCAAGGAGGCACATGTATATTTTTCAGTGTTATTTATATGGTATGCAGAAGCACATACTGTAGAGACTGTATGCAGTTTGAATAACTAAAATAAAGTGCAATAGTCTACATTACAAGAGAGTAAAAAATGTCACCACTCAGAGTGAGGGAGACGGCCACAGTACCAACTCAATTCAATTCAACTTTATTCATAGAGCACTTTAAAAACAACACAGTTGACCAGAGTGCTGAACACAAGTCTAACAACACAATATGATATAGAAACAAATACAAGACTACAAATTGCACAGAAAGTCAATCCACTAAGTCTTAAGAAGTGACCTAATAAAAGTAAGTGAGTTCACCAGTCTAATATGCAGGGGCAGACCATTCCAAAGTCTGGGAGCTGCTGCTGCAAAAGCGTGATACCCTCTCGACTTCTTTCTGGTCTTTGGGACCACTAAAGAGCCTGGTCTGTTGATCTTAGAGCCCATGAAGGGGTGTGGGGCACAAGAAAGTCAGTCAAATACTGAGGGGCCAATCCCTGAGGGGCCAATCCCAAAACTATTGCCGTTTGTTACAGGAATGAGAATAGGACATTTAAAAAAAAAAAAGTCTGAAATGCAAAATGTCAGCCAATGGCTGTCATTAAATCTGTTTGATTTGTTCACAACATTTTACTTTTGGGCACAACCAACATGAACTGGACGACAGTTGCTCAGTTGGTAGAGCTTTGGCCTTTGAGCCTGAAGGTCTTGGGTTAGAGCCCACCACAAGACCCTCTCCACTTGCGTTGTCTCCTTGGACAAGACACTTTGCCTATAAGGAGCACGGAAGTAATGTTCGTTGCATGCCTTGATATGTGTATGTGTATTCATCAAACTGAATAATCCTCACTGTGGGACGAATAAAGGACCTTCTTATGAAAATGTAGGTACCCCAGCTTTAATTTTGCGAGTTTTGTTGCACTTCGGGAGGAGACACGGGGGAGACACGAACAATTTCTGAAGCTCTCATAATCCAGCTTTGTTTCTTGTAGAGGAGTATTTATTGCGTGCACAGGTTACGCCTTGAGTACATTATGGCCACGTTACGGCTGTGTGCTCGCCACATTGTTGTCAAAGCGGCGGACAGGCCGCTGGAGACGGGAACCGCTGTCATTACAAAGTGGCCTCAGCTGCCTTGGGTCAGAACGCTACAGCCACAGAGGATGCGGAATCCCGTTCCAGTACATTCAGCAAACAACAGCAAATGCCCTACGGCCACGAGCCCCCCCTCAATAATTTTTTTAACGGTTTTACATGTTAATTTTTGTATGAGGCATCAGCCCTTCGAGCACGGGGTTAGCCTTGTCCATCTGTCTGCAGTTATGTCACTACACCTGCATGAGTTTAGTTAGAAACAGAGCCAACTCTGTGTTTTTACATATGACTACTTTTTGTACCTAATTTAATTTGGTGCAAATGGTGCCAAGTGCCAAAACTTAAAAAAATAAATTAAAAAAACTCGCAATAGACTCATTATACTCTTTGGTTGAATAATTGATTTGATACAAATTAGAGCCATTATGTCAATTAAGAATAATTCCATGTTAAACTTTTGTTCAAAAGTTCAAATATGATTTGTACATGTTAACCTATTATATAAACACACATATAAACGATGAATATGTAATTAAATAATGAAAATATAAAATCTTGTCCCTTTAATCCTTGAATTTGGAGGATAGGTTCTGTTGTTTTTTCTTGTACGCATGCGTAGAAGTTGACGCCCACTTTTACAGAAGAATCCATTTGGTTAAAATACATAAATATGGGGGTTCGGGTCTTTGTCCTCCGGTGTCCTTTGGCTTTTATTAAACACGCATGGTCCCTCCATCTACAGCAGGTTACAGATAAGCCAGTGCTCTGCCCACACGGTGGTCGTGTAAAAAGCAGCTCCCCCATGATCAGTGCGGGATGGTGCGGTCCTGCGCGGGAGCGGAAAGCGTGCGGCAGCAGCAGAGTCAGGGGCTGAGCTGTGTTTTCATCAACTATTACCACATTCTCATCACGTTAAAGGTAACTATGAAAGCACGTTATTGTCGCACGTGGAGGGTTTGTTGTGGATTTCCCTCTGGGCCACGGTACATGCGAGTATTAGGATGTGCTAATAGTCGTGCTTGTTTTTATTTTGTTTTTGTTTTCCTTGCCTTATAAACTAGCAAGTTGAGGGCCGCGGATTGTAAATATCTGAGGCGTAGTGTTTGATAACTGTGGTGACTTATGTTACAGTTAACTTTGACTGTCACATTTGATTAGCTTGAGGATTTATATGTGAGGAGGGGGCCGGGAGAAGGGGCTGTGCACAAACGGGACTGTCCCAGATGCACCCAGTTATCAATGACATTCTGATCACTTTATGTGCAAATACTGCTTAATGAGTAGACATCTATTAGACTGCAGTATAAATATTGTGTATATGCCTTCCAGATCAGGTGAAATGGCTAGAGACTGGAAACCTGGTGATCTCATCTTTGCCAAGATGAAGGGATACCCACACTGGCCTGCCAGAGTAAGTTCCAGTCCATCTGTTATGTCAGGACTGCCCTGCATATGTGAGTAAATGGTTAAGGTTGTTTGAACCACCTGCAATGTACTTATTTCTATGACTTGTTTATCTCATATTTTGTCTTGTCAAACACACGCCTTCCTCTTTCAAGGCACGGACATAAAAAAGGAAACCTGTCCATGAATGTGAAAGATTCATGCATACATGAAACATTTAAATTAAACGGGCCCCGGAAAATATAGTAAATTATTATAAATGCGTACAATGTAAAAAGTAGTTTGATGCAGAGATATTAGGATGCCCATGATGGTGAAAAGCATCAAAGAGCTGGAGCTGCTCTTTGTTGACTATAATCATTGTAATGGTTGAAATCTGCTTGTGCAGACTATGGAAAGGATGAGAAAATAATTGCTTACAATACGAAAGACTCTTCCATTGAGAAATCTTCAAAATAAATTCAAATCAAGAGAAATGTCCCCAAAACCTTTGTCCCATTTTTGATTGCATAGAATCTAAATGAATGCATTCTTTGTAATTTGCTACATGCGACTAAAACAATTAGGATGACCTATAATCGAAATCAGGGGAAACGTGGTGTTTTGTGGACGCGCTTGTGTCACATTTAAACATTGTTCTCTTTGTCAGATTGACGAAGTTCCTGACGGTGCAGTGAAGCCATCCAACATGAAGTTTCCGATCTTTTTCTTCGGCACACATGAAACGTAAGTGCTGCATGAAACATTTGTACATACTTGTGTTGTCTGATGAGTCAGTAGTTACTCTCCCGGCTTCTTTCTTCAGAGCGTTTCTAGGGCCAAAAGACATTTTTCCTTACCAACCCAACAAAGAGAAGTATGCCAAACCCAATAAGAGAAAAGGCTTCAACGAAGGACTGTGGGAGATTGAAAATAACCCCAAAGCTGAACTCACCGGTCCAAAGGTATTCCCTTAAAATGACATCTACATCTTCTCTGTGTGTGTGTCTGTGTCTGTCTGTGTGTGTGTGTGTCTGTGTCTGTCTGTGTGTGTCTGTGTCTGTCTGTGTGTGTCTGTGTCTGTCTGTCTGTGTGTGTGTGTGTGTGTCTGTGTCTGTCTGTGTGTGTCTGTGTCTGTCTGTACATGTCACTATAATATCCATTATATTTTCTAAACAGTTTAACCTGGAGTTATTCCTAATAAAATACACAATGGACATGTATATGTATTTGCACACACATAGTATATAGTATATAGTATATAGTATATAGTATATAGT
>JAPMNZ010964115.1:0-14581 GCA_029875035.1 Pomatoschistus microps | reverse complement strand
GAAGAAGTAAGAAGATTTGTTTTATGAAATCGGATGCAACCCCTGTTTGGTCACTATAATACGTCACTTCCGCTATGTGTCAGTGGTCCTGAATGGTTCTACATCACACGGATCTGCTTCTCCTGCTGTTATTATACAACTCTGTGACTTTATCCAGGTAAATATTTTCAAATAAATGTTAAACAAAGTTCGATCAGTGTCCGAAAGTGACCTGTAGGCGCCTATGTTTTAGATTTGTGTCACCTCCATTGACCAACTGTTCTGAGTCCATTATTCACTTTACCTTTTGGCTTTTTTATGATCTAGTATGTCAGAGGAAGAACTTATCTCCGTGGATTATGAAGTTTATGGCAAAGTTCAAGGCGTGTTTTTTCGAAAATTCACCCAAGTGAGTCTCAAAGCACCCTGCGGTTTCGAGTTTGTTAACACATTTCTTTATAGTTTGAATGACTGTGCATACATTAATATACTATTGTAAACTTCAATAGGGCTGTACTTAAATACTATTATAAATGGTTTCTTCCAAGGCTGCTATTCAAGGTCAAAGGTGATCCATCCTCAGACCAACATCCCCTATTCTCAGATATGTAATATGTCGTCATAGACATTATACATACATTTAAAATTATTTATTAACTGTTATCGTTGATAATAGTTGATAATAGTTGATAATTGTTTCATAATATTAAAAAAGTAACAGTTGATGTAAGGTGTTGTTTCTTTTGGAAACCTCTAGAGCTGCTCTCAGCTCATTCTGGAAGGACTTCAGTACATTCATTATGAAGCCTCTTGATAATAATTTTACTTTCAAAAGAGAATATGGTTAACATTTGATTTTTTATTTCATCAAATGTATTAATTGTACATACAAAATTCTATCTTCATAACTAACTTACCGTTTAAACATTTTTACAATGACATTCCAATGTCCATGTACATACGTTTATGGCTTTTGTAATAAAACGCAGGGAAAACTGCATTCCATATATTTGTCTTTAAGTGTATTGATTATAATCCCTGGCTGTGGTCTTTAGTATGTTATTACTACACTTCACATTTGGTGAATGATTGGGAAAAAAAACTCCAAAAACAACGGGAGGTTTCTTAATTCCAATCATGATTATTTAGGGGATTAGATGGATAATCTTTGAAATAAATACCTAGTGTGTTAAACGTTGTCTAAAATCGCAAGATTGATAAAAAGGTAATAATGATAACAAAGCAATATTTTATTTTACAGGTAAGAATACAAGTTTTTAATATAATTTTTGTATACTATTTTCTTCTTTCCATGGGTTTCAGACTGTTGCTATGGCAATTTAAAGCCAACATAGGAAAGCGTTACAATTTTATATAAACCAGATGCTGAAACCATGAGTGTCATGTCATGATTTGAATTTAATTGCAGGTCTTCTATTTTCCAGGCAGAAGGGCGAAAGCTTGGTCTTGTAGGCTGGGTCCGAAATACAAGTGCTGGAACTGTTCAGGGACAACTGGAAGGCCCCAAAAGCAAAGTGAAAGAAATGCAGGAATGGTTAAGATCTACTGGGAGCCCGAAGTCACACATAACAAAGGCGGAATTCAACAATGAAAAAACTATTGAAAGCTTGTCGCATTCCTCCTTTGACATTAGAAAGTAATCTGAGGTGACGCAATATGAATTTTGACTTGACTACTGACCGACTGTAGCATACTATTTATTTATTTATTAACTGGCAAGTCACAATATGAATTAACTGAACATAAAACACTGATAATAAAATGATACATTTTTTCTTATGCATTTGCTTCTATGGTATTACGATATTGTTGCAATATTTGGATACAGAATGCATCCGAAACAGATGCCCATGCCATCTCAACTGGTTTCTCTCGACATATAGAAGCAGCGGCTCTACTCTGAGCTCCTCCTGTGTGATTGAGCCCCTCACCCTATCTCTAAGGGAGCGCTTGTATCTTGTATTTTATCCTTTCAGTCACTATAAAGCACACTACCATAGGTCAGGGTGGGAACATAGACCAAGCTGTTAATCGAGAGCTCAATCAAAAGGCATACCTTTCAGCTCAGCACCCTCATCACCACAACTGAGATACTTCTGATTGCAGATGCTGCTCCCTCTTCACCACAACACTCAAATACAGTGAACGCATCCCTGCCCATGTCAATCTCATGCTCCATCCTTCCCCCATTCGTTAACAGCACCTGAGATACTTGAACTCCTCAATTTGAGCTTAAGTTATTTAACTTTACAAACGTGTCTTTCTCTAATTTGTTTTTTATATTAAAAACAGGAAACATGAACATTCATGTTCATTTCTAACTATTTCAAGTATGATTCACGTGTGTAGTAATGCCAGCTGCCGGCACTCACAAATCTTTAGTAGTGCTTTTATCTTAAGAAACAAACACTCAGGGGTCAAATTGTATGTATATATGTTGGAGCACAACGCAAAAACCAAAGTAATACATTTGTAATGTGTGTATATTGTAGATGCACACTTAAAATGAGCACAGTTGAAAAAGGCTTTGCAGTTCCACATTCTACCACACAATGTCGCTGTGGAGACTCGTTGTCAGCCGCACCACACCACACGACGGCAGCACTGTTCGGGTTTGGCTTTTTACAACTTCCTGACCATCACTGTGCTGTTGTTGACTGTAAACAAATGCACCAGATGCATTTTTTTTAATCTTCTTGTCCTTATTTTTACGCGATAATGTCATGGACAATGTGGACTCCGCTGTCAAAGGATGCTAATGCTAACCGCTAACCTAGCTAGTCACCACCATCTGACCTGCATGTTTTGAACGTTTGCTAACTTCTCCCGGGAAAAAAATGCAACAAGCTGTGATTAAATGCTTACCCGTAGAGGTGCAGGGAAAACTTCGCTCTGGTGTGGCACTTCCGTCATTACAACAATGTGTGGAGGAGCTTGTAGTGAATAGCATTGACGCTGGAGCTACTTGTGTTGGTGTCAGAATGGACATGGACGCCTTCAAAATACAAGTGATTGACAATGGAAAGGGAATAACTGCTGAGGATATTGAATGTGTTGGTAAAAGATACTTCACAAGCAAATGCAACTCCCTGGAGGACTTGGAAGATCTCAGGTTTTATGGCTTCAGAGGGGAGGCTGTTGCAAGTATGGTCACCCTTGCCACTCTTGTTGAGATATCATCCAGGACAAAAGAATCTATGAGAACTCATGTGAAGATGTATAAAGAAGGCATTGGTTTGGATGTGTTCGAAGCAGAGATGAGCAGGCCTTCGTCAGGAACTACAATCACAGTTTGTAACTATTTCTACAACATGCCTGTCCGCAGGAAGAGAATGGATTCAGTCCTGGAGAATGAGAGGATCCGACAAAGGGTTGAAGCCATTTCTTTAATGCACCCCTCTGTGTCCTTTACTCTAAAGAATGACTGCACAGGAGCCATGGTGGTGCAGCTTCCCAAAGCGAGAAACACTTATTACAGGTTTGCCCAGATCCACAGTCTTTCCCGTGCACAGAAACTGGGAGAAATAAACTACACTAGTGGACAGTTTGAAGTCACTGGCTACATCGGCAAAGAGGTGCATTATAACAATAGCCTACAGTTTATTTATGTTAATAAGAGATTGCTGCTGAAGACACGTATACACAAGCTCCTCAATGCTCTTTTACGCAGACTGACCAGCATGAATCTGAAAACAGACAGTCCGGAGAGCCACTTGAACAGAAGTCCTAAGTTCAAACGTAGCCAGGACCTTTATGGAGTATTTATTGTTGATATTAAATGTCCATACACTGAATATGACATATGTTTAGAGCCTGCCAAAACTCTTATTGAATTCAAAGACTGGAATGATCTTGTGAATTGCATTGAAGAGAGTGTGAAGGATTTTCTCAAAAGAGAGAACCTAGAAGCTGAATTCTCCCAAGATGATCTAGAAAGTGAGTCTCCACAGAAAGACATTGTCGATCAATACCAAGACAATACTAATGCAGAGACCGTAGTTTCGATCAGTAATGTTCCTAAAATAGAAACAGTTCTGTCATCTGAATCTGTTTATCGAAGCCATGCTCATGATTTTGGCAATCAGATGGACTGTAAAGACAATGATAGGGAAAAACAGCAAGAAAATACATTGACACAGATTGAAGACTCTGCAAATATTAAGGATTCAAAAGCACCTACGGAGAAATGTGTTGTGGTAGATTTAGATATGCAGTGTAACAGTGGAGGAGAAGAGGCGACGGAAGATAAAATCCGAAATGCAACTCAACAGACAGAGCTTTTTAAAACTACAAGTTGTAAATTACAAGTTCAAACCTCAAACAGTAAGAGTGCGGAGTGTCCTACATCTATTGCATCTCACAGTTCCACAGATACAAGGAAAGTCACTTTGTTAGATCCCTTTGTCCACAAAAACCTTGACATTGTAAAACATTGTAAACTTACTGGTCAGAAAATTTCATTAGAAAACAGCCAGAAGAGACTTTGGGAAGAATCTCTCCATACACCAGTTCCCATTAAGATCAGAAAGCTAGTGTCCTTATCCAACATCTCTCAGTCTCTAGACCAATTTAGACGAATTCATAATAAACCTCCGGAAGCTTCTGACGTTCCTAAAAGTAGTACCAGTAAGGATCTTAACCATAATTCAGACTGTGAGAAAAATCGCCATGACACCAAGACAGAGACCAAGAAAATGTGTCCTCCAAATCCTCCGAATCCCACTTTAATGCAACTAAAACCTCCCACTTTTGTTGAAAAAGTGAAGAAGTCTATAGCATCCAAGCTCTACCAAATGAAACAAAGCAAAAAAGACCCAAGTATTTCACAGTTGCCAGTTACAGAGACCAACCAACTCATCACAGACACTTTAGCTCCGAGAAATGACTCCTCTTGCCACCTTGACATTGAGTCGGCTCCTAACCCTACAGAAGAAGATAAGAAAACCATATTGGACGATTGGAATCCTCACTACGATTCATCTATCGGAAAGACGGTGTATGTGAACAACGTCACCGGACTCAGCAGTTACGAAGAACCCTCAACAGGAAGTGACCAAACTCGTTGCACCTCAGATGTAACCACAATGGGCGTCAGTGTGTTGTCTGAAGCAGGTGAGTGGACAAAATTGCTATAAAAGATTGTAAGACCAAGAGTTCAACTGCTCTACTTTTGAAACATAGGAATGGAATATATATGCTATCCTTTTCATATGGATGTAGTGCTACCATTTTTGCCCAAATCCAGGACAGAAAGAGTTTGTTGGTCAGGGCTTGATGACGGAGCGACAGGTAGAGAGAGATTGAAGACTCATACAAATTACAATAATGATAATTTTGCTCCAATTCTCTTTTCTCAAGGTAACGGTGATGATGATGACAGTGGAAGGGGCAATTCTCTTTATTCAATATACTCAAAATGGAATAATCCGGTCTTTGTCAAACCTCCGAACGTGAGTGAAACATTAAATATCAGTTGTTTGAGTTGAAAAATACCATTGATTTAAACTCTCTGAGCTTTCTTTGCTTTCAGGTTGGTGTGGATATATCGTGTGGTCAGGCAGACGGACTGGCTGTGAAGGTCCACAACATTTTATTTCCCTATCGGTTCTCAAAGGCCATGATCCCCACTATGAAGGTACTGGTGCAATACACCAGCCCTACTTGGCTCTGCTCTACTCGGCTATATTCTACTCTACTCTACTCTGCTTGACTCGACTCTTCTCTACTCTCTTCTGTTTTACTTGGCTCTACTCAGCTTTTGTCTACCTGGTTGTGTTTCCATTACGCTTTAGTACCTCCCACAACAAACCAGTATCCAGGGAAATTCCTCTGTAACCATGTTTTCAGCAGCACTGGAAAAGGAGGACTTTAAAAAAGTTGTAAATTCGTCAACACAGATCAGAGAATCAAACAGTTCAACAGCTCTGGCCAATCTCTGTCAGTTGGAACACCAGAGTACCAGTTTCAGTACCAGCTCGGCCTGGATGATGGAACCCCTCCCAATCAGGGTAGAGTAGAGCTGAGTGGATGATGATTTTAATATACTTGTGTTTTTAGGTAATCAATCAAGTGGATAAGAAGTTTCTTGCTTGTCTCATTAATACTAGAGAAGACTTGACCGTTGGTGAATCAAATGGTGAGATTTATCACATACTGTACGCAATACTATTGTAAATATACAAAAGGATCAATAATAGTGTATTCATTGCAAACCACATTACTTTGTTACAAAAACATTGAATTAGGTCAAATAAGTTCAGAGGGCAAGGCACATTTATTTGTATAGCACAATTCATACACAAGGAAGCACTGCGAAACAAGAAAGGACATCTTAAAACAAACAATACATAAATAATCACAGTGCATTCATTTAAAAAAACATGCTGCTTATAAATGCCCTATAGTATGATTTATAATTTCAAATGGCAATGTTATTGTGTTTGTTTGTTATTTTAAATATAATGTGTGGCCCAAAAGAGATATTATCTCTTATAGGCAGAGATAATATACAAGAGTTATTAGTAGATGCTTCTGAAGGATTAAATTACGGGTGAAACTCCGAAAATTCTGTAATTCTACTGGAATTACATGAATACAGTAATTGTAGTAAGTTTGTTACTGATTATGAGTATGGTTTACAGTTTATTCTAATTATCCAAGAGTTCTTTTTNGCTTTTCAAAGCTGTGAGCCATAATAAAATCAATATAAACAAATACAAGTTTGATATATATCACCTTGCATGAGTCTGGATATAAAGCCCTATTTCCACCAGCCCTAATTGGCCCTACTCTACCTGGTTGCATGTCCATTATGCTTTAGTATCTGACTGTATCCTTGCAACCTACCCATGGCTCCCAGCACCACCTTGATCAATGACTGGCAGTTAGAAAAAAAAAAAGAGTAGATTAAAGTAGATTAGGGTAGGGTAGAGAAGTGGAGGAGAGGAGAACAGGGGAGATGAGGGGAGAGGAGAGGGGGGGAGAGGAGGGCTGGTGGAAACAGGGTCATATATGTTTCAAGTTGTAAGTCGACTCACAGGAATACGTAAAAGGACTTTTGAACGTTATTCTTATTGCCTGAGTTTCACCTGTACATTTGAAAAGCAGGAAACCTTTTGGTGCTCATGGATCAACATGCTGCCCATGAACGTGTCAGACTTGAAAGCCTTATAGCTGGTAAGTCAACACTATTTTATTTATAAATAGTTTCAAATTAAAGTGCTAGTGTCACCTTTTCTTGTAGATGCTTACGAAGAAGGATCAGGAGACAAGAGGCTGTCTTCATCCATTATTTCACCACCACTAGAAGTCTGCTTACCTGTAGAAGATCAAAGACTACTTAGGTGAGCTTACTTCTATTGATATCCTCAGAGCACAAACATGACGCATATTTCCTCAGGTCTTGTCAAGCACATCTACAGGATCTGGGGCTTGAAGTAACATTTTCACTGATGGAGGATTCTAGGGTTTTTATAGGAAAAGTACCCATGTGCTTTACAGAAAAGGATAATAATGAACGAAGACGAGGAAGACCTTCAGTGATAAAAGCTTTAGTTGAGGTACATTTTTATTTCCCTTTTTTCCCTCAATAGAAATGTATCAACACACTCACTCACCTCTGTGCTTGCCAGGAGTATCTTCGGGAGCAAATCGAGGTATCTCATGAACAGCATGTTCTTGTACTGCTGCTTTTTGTGTTTTTATTTATTTTTTATTTTTCTCTCTTTCCTTCCCCCAGTTGCTCCGTTCAGCGGGGAGACTCGGCGCAACTTTGCCGCTCACTGTGCAGAGAGTGCTGGCGTCTTTTGCATGTCATGGTATGTTCCTCATTTAATTCAATTCAATCCAATCAAATGTATTCTTTTAGTATCTCTGAGAACAAAACTGTAAAATTTGCTAACACAAGAAATGCAATGATAAAAAACACATAGAGCCATTGGTCCATATGGGGCACAAGACCAACACCCATACGTGTTGTTGAATGTCAAGTATCCTGGATCATCACCACTGTCCTTAGACCCTCCTGTACCTGCAAGGATCAACCCTAACGGGCAGACGGCTATAGCGTCTCTTTAGCCTCTCTGTTTATTACTACAGACTTATAATGCATTCTCTACAGGTGCGATCAAATTTAACGACTGCCTGAGTAGAGATGAGTGCTTCAGCCTGGTAGCATCGCTCTCACAGTGCCAGCTGCCATTCCAGTGTGCCCATGGACGTCCATCTATTGCACCACTTGTGGACCTCAATCACACAGACAAGGAGGACATGGTATCTGTCAGAGCAAATGCTTTCATGTATATTTCCTATTGTAGTTTGTGTCATATAGGCTGTGAATACTTTCCTTTTCTTCTTCAGGAACTACCAAGACCCAATCTACTAAAGCTCAGGCGGTTGTATAAAGCTTGGAAATAGATAAGTTGGTGTGTTACTGTTTATTAACTGAGATGGGTTCCCTGGGGAGTTGGGGGTGGATTGGATGGGTACCAGTCTTCTTCTTCTTCTTGTTTTTCCCTTTATGGTTAGTTATGGTCGAGATTGTACTAAAATGAATCAGTTAAACATGCAAGGACATGCACACAGACGCACGTGGACAAGGATGTGTTCTGCATAATTCCACGTGACTGGTCCGAGCCAACGCATCAGGCAGCTTTTCTCCTCAGCAAATAAACAATGAAACATGCCTGCTTTCGCCCACTCACGACAGATTTTCCAACCAGGCCATATTTACAGTGGGGTTCTTCTGATTCTTCGCGAAAGACTCAGGATGGGAACTCGCGCTGTGCCTTGACCTTACATAAAAATAACCTTTATTTGACATGAAATTAGCTACAGTGGACGTGTGTGGTGGTTTTTACGGGACTAATCCAAACGCGTGTGTTGTTCCTTTGTTCAGAGCATTTTGCTTTGAGAAGGATAAAAATAGGCTCACGTTTCTCACATTTGAGCCCCTCACATCACATTTGACGAAGACGACATTGTGAATGAAACGGAAGGTTCCATTGTATTCTGTAAAAATCGACAATTTTTTTCAACAATGAATCTTCCAATGGTTTTTTGATCAATGTTTTTGTCTATATGAATGCAATGTGTCCGGAGGAAGGGGGCGGGGGGCGTTCCTGTCAAACTGGGGTTATTTTGTTTACTGTGCACCCCTCCCCTCGGTGCATGGTATAGTCTTGGTTCATTCATAAAATTCTAGCAGAGAATAAAAGGAGGGGCTTGCATTCTTGTCGTCCAGTTACCAGGTATATACCTGGAGGAGAACCCGTGCGTTCTGCCCGTGGACTGACAGCGCATTATTGGATACCGATCAGGAGTACATTTCATCTGTTGTGTTTTACGAAACCACCGTCTGACATGGATGCCATGTCTTCCAGCAGCCGGCCAGACTCTCCCACCGGGGCAGTGGGCCAGAAGACACCGGAGGATGCGAGCTCTCCATCCTCCCCCTCCTCCTCCTCCTCTGAAAACAGCGCAAAGGTATTGTCTTTTCCACACACATCTGCTTTAAAATAAGCCTCTTTGAACTGTCAGGCAGCTTCTGTGTGGGGGATGGTGGCATGATTGAAATGGTTTTCATTTACGGCTTTCGCTTAATTATATATGTGTTAATTGTCATTAATCGTGTTTGCTGTATGGGTACAATTCCTGAAGACGGCATGTTGTGAACTGTGATAATGATGCTAGTACCAGTGCGTGGGGTTTTGTTATGATTCTGACGTCCTGGGACCAAATGTGAGCGCGGCGATGCAGCGGTTCATTGAGAAAAATAAATCCATTCAGGAGACTCCACAGCAGCTCTGCGTCAGGGTTGACGTCAGAGACAATGATAAAGTCAAATGTTGATCTGAAGGTGCTATTTCTGGTCGGATATATTTCAAGGTGTAATTGGTAACAGGAAACCATCTACTTACACACAGTCTTATGATTTCTGGATAACTCATTTAACCCTGTAATTAATTTGTAGCACTAATGCCACAAACGTGGTTGCTTTTCTTAATGTATTTCAGGAGGTGGGTCAAGACACTCCATTTGTTCCTACAGTCACTGCAATTTCCTCTACCCCAGACTTTCAATGGATGGTGCAGCCAACCATTATTACATCTGCCTCTCCATCTCTGGGAAACAAACAAGCCAATGAACTGCAAAGCTCCAGCAAGGCAACACCCAAAGCGGGCGGGAGTAAAGGAAAGACATCTTCCAGAAAGGGAAAAGCAGAGAAGGTAGATTAGTCAAGCACAAGCATCAGTATTGTAAATGTACATGTGTCAGTCTGAATTCCTTGTGTGCAACAGTGCTATTGTGCATGCTCTCTGGGTGCTGTGGGCTGGCTGTGTGCCGTTCTTAGCCAAGCAATTTGTATTCAGGTCACAGCAAGTCTGCAACAATGGTCTATTTTTAGACGCATTGCTGCAGAACATGCTTTTGCCATCGAGGTATGAAGTACTAGTTGAAATGAAAGTAACCAAATCCATTCTTTTATATGGTAGCTTTCTCCAGAAGAGGAGGAGAAAAAGAGGATACGGAGGGAGAGGAATAAAATGGCTGCAGCGAAGTGTCGTAACAGACGGCGGGAATTGACAGACACACTGCAAGCTGTAAGTAAACAGTGATGCATATAGTCAGTCATCGTTTACACCTACTGTGTGTTTCCCATGTGGATGAATCTGGATGTTGTTTATGTAAAGGAGACCGACAAGCTGGAGGAGGAGAAAGCGGCGCTGGAAACCGAAATAGCCATCCTCCTCAAAGAAAAAGAACGCCTTGAATTTATCCTTGCAACACATAAACCAGTGTGCCAAATGTCAGAAGAAATGGAGACTATTTTCCCGGAGTCGACAGAATCTCCCGAGCTCCTCCCGGGTGCAGACGAGGACAGACTTCCAGAGGATAGCATCCAAGAGGCTCCTTCACTACAAGATATGGAGATACCCAGTGATCCGTCCACTGCCATTTCTGGGAACTCAAACATTCTGCTGTGCTCCAGTGCTGAAATCAACATATGCGATCTTGAACCATCGCTTGACCTTAAGGAGGGACTCCTGGACAATGTGTTACCAAGTCTGGAGGAAAAGATTCCTATGGAGACCGCTCGGTCGGTGCCAGACATTGATCTGAGCAGCTCTCTTGGTGTGTCGGACTGGGAAACTTTGTACAAGTCTGTTTCTAATGATCTGGAGCCTCTCAGCACTCCTGTAGTGACCTCAACTCCCACCTGCAGCAGCTACCTGTCTGTCTTTACATTTGCATGTCCTGAGCTGGACTCACTCACTGACGAACTGGAAAACCATAAATCTGGTTCAGGCAAAGGAGATTCTGTAGATATTCTCAACTCTCCTACTCTTCTAGCTTTATAAATGGAAGGAACATAACTTTCACAGCTGTCTAATTGTCGAAATGAGTAAGATATACCACAGTATGCTGTAACACACCGTCTTGTGTGTCACAAACATATTACATATTTTTATCCAGATATATAGCAAAAAAGGAAGTGATGTAGCTCCAAGCATGGCTTTCACTTGTACAAGGGGGACTGACAATGTAATTTAAAAACGCATGCTGAGGACATCAAATAATTCTGAGGCTCATATATTTGATCTTTTACTAGATCTATCTAATATTGACATCAGTGTTACAGTATTGTGTTTATAGTATTGACAGTGTATTGCTGTAAATGTTCTATTGCATCCATCCATAAATACTTGCATACCTCAATGTCATTGATTGTGGTTTGACCTCATTGTTAAAATGTTTAAAGTTTTCCATGAAAACATCCAGTGCTATTTACAGTACTATATATCTATCAAGATGTACCTTATTCTTTATTTTTTTACCCTTCGAATTGTACTTATTTGTTAACTCAAAACAGCACTGATTGCTTATCAATTCTGCTGAATATGTATAATAAATGTATGCTGAAAACAGTGTTTGTGATTCTCTGCTTGCTTCTTGCTTTAGGCAAGGCAGGGCACATTTATTTGAATAGCACAATTCATACACAAGGAAACTCAAAGTGCTTAACAAAACAAGATAGAATTAGAGATAGCATTAAAATATATAATCACAGTAGAGTGAAGACAAAATCCTTTTGAAATGCTGCCTCCCCATTTTAAGGCACCAGCAGGAGACCAGTCCCTGTGCTCCTCCTTTTTTAAGAGGGCAAGATCATTTCATCAGAACACGGATTGTAAAACTGTTTTGACTGGAATCTACCTACTCCGAGCTCAAAAAGGACTGCCACCATGACCATGTTGATTCATATTTGACAGAAATGAAGTTGGCTGGATGACAAATATTTACGTTCCCACCAGCTACATTAGGTTTTAGCTATCTCCACTCCTTTTAATGTACTGTAGTTATTCATTTTTGTTGCCTTGTGTATAAACTGCTATTCAAGAAACTTGCCTTGCCTTATAGTCAAACACAATTGACAGAATATACAACTTAATGACTCCAAGAGGTTCTAAACTTTACTGTGAAATCAAGCTTAAAATTAAATTAAATTCTTTGTTCGTCTCGCAGTGGAGAAATTCAAGTGTTGCATCACCGGTTACAGAACAGTAAAAACGAGGAGCACAACACAAGATAAATTAACAATAACTCTATAAATAAGAGTATAAAGTAATATCTCTAACTTTAGCATACAACAAAAGCAAAAAGTAGCATTCCATATTGACAGAGCTAAAGCCAAGTGTTTAAAATCTCAACGGTAAATGTTTGTGTGTTAGCAAGGAGAAGGGCCACATAACATGACTGAGAGGGCCGAAAACAGCCCACGGGCCATAGGTCGGACAATGCTTGCTTCAATGTTTGGATCGGCCGCATGTACGAGGAGGATTCTCGGCTGCAGTATGAAGGATCGCAGCATCAGTTCTGGGAGGAGCGGTGCGACTTCCCCACTTCTGCCCCCTCTGTGCACTTTTTACATCCCTGGCTCGCGTTGGCTGGCACAGTCTGATTTCCGCATTCCCAAATCCTCCCAGATTTGGAGCACATTTGAAAAATCGAGCTGATGCAACGATTCCCACTTTTTAAAATCTACTCTCGACCCGCAGCTGAGCAGAAGAAAGGGCATTTGTTGCTAACGGGATCCAAGTCAGGTTTGTAAAAAACTTCAGAAGGCGAACGCAGTATTGTTGCACAGTTCACCACACATTAGGACAAGCGAAGAGACAGCCGATATGTTTTAGTTTTCTCATTAAAGACATGTTTCGTGTTGTCTTTCTTGTTCCTTCTTACTCAGGGCGATTTGTCTGCTTTATTTGACATTGGACATTCTTTTGTCTGCATGTTCGCTTGGACTCGTGCTGTGAAAACTCATTCGGGACACAGCGTTCTCGTGTTCTCCTTTTCCCCAGTGAGATGTGTTGTTCTTCAATGTGTTGAAGTGATTTGTTTTAAAATAACTTGTAAAGAAGAAAAGCCCGCGCGATGAAGGCTGCATAGTATCACTGCAGTTGTCTTCCAGAATGACAAAGTTACGTAAGGTGAATGCCGCACTGAAGACAAACTTCCGCTTTCTAGTTGACCAATGGCCTGGCCACAAGAATGCTACAATTGTTTTTGGCTAATGATGTATGCATCTGTGCAATATTGCGCAATAATGTCAGAATGTGCAATATGGTTTTTTTACCCAGCCATGCTGCTATCATGTACAGTAGTATCACATGCTGCTAACATGTACAGTATTATCACATGCTGCTATCATGTACAGTAGTAACACATACTGCTAACATGTACTGTATCATCACATGCTGCTAACATGTACAGTAGTATCACATGCAGCCAACATGTACAGTAGTAACACATACTGCTAACATGTACAGTAGTATCACATGCAGCCAACATGTACAGTAGTTTCTGTAGCATCACTGTGACATTTTGAATCCAGAGCTAATGACTTATTACTTAAAATACTCTTGCACTAGAGTGCCATTGTAAGTAACAGGAAGTCACAAACTATGAATTTGCTTCGGCGCATGGTGCAAACAAATTATAAAAGTAAATGGACAATTCTAGATGTTAAGAGTCCAGGTGAAAGTGATAGTAGTATAGGTGAGGGTCAACTGCAGAGGGGAAGATACTATTTGTATGTACTACACACATGTATATACGTCTTTTGACTAGAGTATACACGATTATACCTCACACGTGTATTCTTATTTTTTAACTTAATAGAGTATTCACTTATCCTGTGTGGTGTGTGCCTCCTGTAACCTGTGATACAACACTGAAATGTCCTCGCTGTGAGACAAATAAAGGAAATCATAATCTATATCCTCACTGCAGTAGCCATTGCCTAAATATTAATCTTCATGTATGTAAAGTGTATGTGAATGGATTTTTCATGCGTTTACTATTTTCTTTCTCTATCTCAGCTGTGGTAACGCCTCAGTCCGACACCATGCCTGGACAAATCCCGGATCCCTCAGTGACAGCAGGTTCCTTGCCCAGCCTCGGGCCCCTCGCTGGGATCTCGGCCACCACACTGACGGACAAGCTCAAGTATGGTGACCTCCAAGACTTTGGGACGTTGTTTTCTCCCCTTCACATCTTGGGAAGTTTAGGGAAGAGACCC
>JAPMNZ010964111.1:0-15148 GCA_029875035.1 Pomatoschistus microps | reverse complement strand
ATACCTAGCTTAAACGCTGGTGGAAAAGCAAAAATAACGTGCCGAGTCGTGTGGGGTCGTGTAGTGCGGGTGCTGTGGAAAAGGCCTAGAGATAGTAAGGAGCTTTGAGTAGAGCCGCTGCTTCTCCAAGTCGAGGGGAACCAGTTGAGGTGGCTCGGGCATCCGTCTCCGATTACCTAGTTCCACTACAGTACTGATGACGGTAAGAATTCAACATGTCATTGTCAATAAATGACCTCCATCCATCCTTTTCTGGGTCGGGGGGGTTTCTGCACCCAGTACACAGAGCACCAGCCCCTCACTGATCCTCCTGCAAGTGGTGAGTCCACAGGAGACTTGATCTTTCAGCGGGGGCTTCAGGCAAAGTGGGGTTAAGTGTCTTGCCCAAGGACACAACAGCAGCAGTCATCAGTGGGAGTCGGTGGAGAAGGTCTCATGGTAGGCTTGAACCCACAACCTCCAGGCTCAAAGGCCAATGCTCTACCAACTGAGCCACTGTCACCCTGTAATAAATGACCTAAGAATAAGAATCTCTACATGGGTTACTCCACAATCTTGGTTTAAGCACGCCCCACATCTAACACAACATGAGCCTCAGCAGATTATCAGATGTTCAAATGATCACATCCTTCTGCAACATCATATTATGCCAACAACTCCTTTAGTTAAATCCAGACTGGAGATGAGCGGGTCTATGTAGTTCATGTAGTTCATGTAGCCACATGCGTCATTGGTCTTCACTTCCAAACATAAACAATGTTATTTCTTATGTGTATAAATAGGCTGAATCTGATCAATATAATTATCAAATTCTGTTTATGCATAAAGTTTGTGGCAGTGAAACTTTGTCCTATGCTAAAAGAGCTATGAAAGCAAGCATAAAAAGAATGCAAAGCAATTGGGTCCCGATTAATCGCTAGAAATTGAAACAGTCAAGAAAAATCTAAAATCAAACACCATAATAAATAATCAACAAAAAGGCATTAAGTTGATTCCATTTGACACCATTCAGATCACACCATTACAAATGATTTCCAGATTGAACACACAATCAAACATACACACACAAAAAAGCAGACTAGGCTTTCTGGAAATGTGTTAGGCCTGGAAACACATTCTTCTAATGAATTTAAATTAATATATAATATATAGTACAAAATATATTTTTCTTTTTCTTAAACAGCCGATATATGCACACTTCATAAGTGCAAACATGATGTTCATTTTTATTTTACAATAAATATCAGATAATATTCCTTTTAAAATGTAATAATAAATACAGAAAGTTAGCCTTACTCTTGACAAGCTATAGACACACACACACTGATACCTGTATTTGATCGTCGGCGAATTCCAAAGTCCCAGCTCGAAGTGATGTCCATAGACTGGGAAAGATCACAAGTATGGTTGTCCGTCACATTGATGCCAGCCTCGTTCAAGGAGCCAGAACCTGTGGACCCACAGCTGCTGCCGGGAATCAAAGCTAACTGGCACTTCTCCAGGTCAACATCCTGGTCAATAAGTACCATCTCACACATGCCTGTGTCATCACTGGTCACATGAGACTGTCTGATATGGGCCAAAATAATAGCCGGGTTATCCAGGAAAGCCATTTATACTTTGCGTCAATTCTTGATTTTCAACTCTCAATCCTTAAGTCTTGCATTCCATGTAGCTCCCTTTCCTCTGTCAGACTCTCTGACACACTGTAGACACACTGTGTGATGACATGAACTCGGCAGTCATCTTTTTTCCTTTTAAACTTCTCCACTTACAAATACGAATGGTTCCTGCGTAGAAGGACATAGAATAAAATCAGTTAGTTTATGTCATCAAGTAAGATCGATAACAGGAAAAGAAGGTAACTCGGGACATTTTCAGCGCACCAAACACAACCAAAACATTTTTCTAGAAGCCAAATATTTGTTTTGGCTGTTGCTTCGATGAGTTTATAAGGCAGCCGTCACAAAACAGCCACACGCCAGTCACGGATGAACACGTGAACCTTCGTATTTATACTATGAACATAAGTGTTGATATTTTCAACAGTTAGATAGCAGATAGCAACATAAGCAATGCCATTACACTGACCGAACATGGACCGTTTAACTTAAAGTCGGTTTAATAACTGCATTAAAGAGTCTGCATAATGGAACTATAGGTTAGCGCTACTAACAATAAAACAAACAATAAAGATGGGGAAATCAATACAACAAACAATTAGCGTCAGACCTGTACTAATCTAAGGCTAAAAAAGCTAATGCTAGCTTGCAAAACTAATGCTAACGTGATTCAGCTAGCTAAAAATAACATAATCAATATACTAACTGTTACAGGCGTTTAGGTTTGTGAGAATCTGTATAGGTATGAATTGTACATTCACTTAATAGGATGTTACAAAATGTTCTTCTACGACCAGCCAGAGTAGCTGTCATTAGTCTCCTTAGCCTAATGCCAGTCTCTCCTATACACTGGTGTTAGCAGGTGTAGCTATCTTCAAGACCCAGCTAATAATTGTTATTGGAACAAAAGTTAAACGAGCCGATGTGAAGGTTAACTGCAATTAATCTAGATATCCATGTAAATACCACACATACAAATTGTAATACCAGCAGAAAATACGCAGTTCCAACTTATAACACTCAGTCAATGAATTAACGCTAGGTAGCAGTTGGCTAGTTACAATAAAAGGTGATGCTAGCTGTTAGCAGCTATCATAACACATTTCATTAAAAAGCACTTGGTGGTTACAGATTGTTCTCACCTTTAGTGATCACATTAGCGGATAAATGCTCGTGTTAATGGGTTTCAGCTTCCTGATAAGTGCAACATTTTGAGGTCTTTTGCCCCCAGACAAACGATATATTTTGTTATAGATGGATAATCGCTATGGCAACTGTTCTACTTTCTCGTCCTTCTGAATTCCATGGATACAAATCGCGCCATTTCATCCGCATGAATCCGTTTGTCATGTGCATATATCGTAAAAACTTGCAGGGATCACAATCAAAATCACAACACAACTGCTGTCTGCTGAGGTCAGCTCCAGCACTAGGAGCGCTGTTTTACCTCACATCCGGTTTGTGCGCGTTACAGAGAATCCACATCACAAAATAAAATAAAAACACTGGAAGATCAAAACTGTAATTTTCGTTACTCTGAAAAAAACCTGCACCTTCTTGCAGTCCAGGACAAAACTATAATAATGTACCCCATGCAAACAATATAACAACATTATACAAAGAATGTACGCAGCAGGGGACATGTGTTTGGTCCGCTGAGTGTTATACTTATTAAGATATATAAAAAACAAATGAAAGACCCCCATTTAACCGTTACTTTTAAATGTGTTCCCTTGCCTGGTTGATTTTCTTCTGCAGCAGTTTGTAAAGCGTGTTTCTTGAAAAATCTTTAAAGATGTACTGTCATGTTACTTACAAAACTTTTTTTTATTTTTTACGAATTCATACACTGTTTATGAAAACATGTCATATATTTCCTCACTCTCTGTGATTTGTTTCTTTACTGGGTTATGTTTTCATGTTGATATGTAAAGAAACTATTCAACAGGAAAAATACAATTTGTCTCAAGGGTCACGTTTTCCCCGGTCGTCTCCGAAATGTAATTGATATTTAGCTGATAGTTCGTGGTTTACACCAGGGTGGATGGGGCCAGTGGGGGTCGGTGGTTACAGTTCCCCCCATGTTGATCACTTACCATTCACACACTCCTCTATGGCACAAGCTAGCTTTCTATTTTGCTTCGCTCGTACAATAATAATGTAAATAATCTCCAACGGAAGAATATAGCACTACTTAACAATGGAGAACTGAGGCTGTTGACACTGAGAAGCTTCTGAAGTCAACACAGAAAACAAGAAGGCAAGGCGGATTCATTGGTAAGGCTGTTATCATAATAATGCTAACATACTGTTAGCGCGATTGACGGGTTATTCTTAACCTCCTCTAACTGGTTAATTTAACGCTAGTCAGCTATGTTTCTAAAACATATAACCCAAAAAGTGAATATTTCTGGGGCAATGTAGGTTTCGAGCCAAGGACTACAATTCAACATTTAGCTAGCTGTTAGAAAGGATAGATAGCTTGGCCGTGCTAACCGGGGATAGCGCGTCCCCGCACAACTTTAGTCTTTAGTGTTCTCCAACTCAAATGTGAGGCCTGCTAAACATGTCTTAAGCAATTGTTCATAAAATACGACTAGGTGACTATTACATTGTTGAGGACGGTTAATCTTCAATATAATGTGTGCATAGCCAAATTATTTATCAGCAAGGTTTGGAAATCATAACAATGGTCTGTCTCGACCTCAATAAACTCCTCACGGCCGCTCCTGCCGTATATTTTGTAACTAACTGGGTTTTATATCGCGCATTATTCAATCACTCCATACCATAGACCTCAATATACAGTGGTGGTAAGTTACTATTGTAAATGGGTATTCTTATTAGTTTTTCCTTGCTGATGCAGGAGGGTCTTGTTGGACAGTAACAGAAAGGATGTGGTGACGATCCAGGACACTTTAACATTCTACAATATGTATGGACATTTTTTTTGTGTGCTCTATATTTCTCATGTGTTTTAACTGTTGATTCTCTGATCTGTGTTGGTGATGTCAATGGTTTTGTTAAGTCCTCTGAGATGACTTCTGTTGTGATTTGGGGCTATACAAGAATAAATTCAATTCAATTAAATACACGCACTCACACTAGGCAATTTGGGTAAAGCTACCCACTATGTCCTGCCTTTCTTAGCTTCTCAGATATGATGGGATCAGGTGGTCTTGTGCAGGTGGCACCACCCAGTTACTTGTAGTTACTCCCAACACTGGTTACAAGATTAAGATTAAGAGATCCTTTATCCGTCCCACAATGGGGGAATTTCAGTGTTGCATCACAAGTTACAGAACAGTAGGAATGAAGAGCACACAGCAAGATAAATTAACAATAACTACTAATGATTAAAATCAAACAAAATCGTTGTAATTGTTGTGTCCTTACAAGAACAATTGATACATTTCTACTTATAGAGCTTCCATTAACACTGGTAAAGCGCTCCAACATTATAACAGATTTATGTATATATAAATATTTAACAGGATGTAAACATAAATCCCCTGAGGAAACACTTATGTAAGTAAGTAAGTATTTATTTATATACCGCCTTTTCACTCTAACTAGAGCCTCAAAGCGGTTCACAATTGTTATTTTTTGGGCACACAGAGATGGGAGTAAGTTCGCCAGTACAGGAGGCGCATGCCAGAACTATTGCACACAGGGAGAACATGCAAACTCCACTCAGAAAGGCCCTGGTCCGACCGGGATTCTCGCCTCTCTTGCTGAGAGGCGAGAGAGCTATCCACTCAGCCACCGTGCCGCCCTTATAAGAATAAGTTCTTTCTTTCTTTACTGTATAGATAAAATGCCTTTTCGCTTTGCTTTTGCTTCTTTAGCCACATGTTTTCTCTTCGCTCTGTGGTTGTCTAGGAGCTGTGGTCTCATTAATATGCATCTTAGAGAGAGTTTCTATCAAATATGGCTGTTGTATATATTTCTTTGCACTGAAGAATACAGATATATACCTTAGTGTATTTTTATATACAGAGCACTTGTTTTTTATTAAGCTAGATATATATATATTTTTTTTTCAGTATAGTTGTTCTTTATCTAATATTCACTTATTTTGTGTTGTGTGCTCCTCATTCCTACTGTTCTGTAAAATAAAGAATTTCTTAATTTTCAAATCTGATTGCGTTAGATGTTTGATTCAGTTACACCCTCCCTAAAAGGGTGCACAAAATCAGTGGATGTAAAACGAGACTCAAATTGAGACCCACAATTCTTTCCAGCTCCCTGTTAGCCTCAGCATTTGACTTTGTCTGCTGAAACCCTGGCTGTGCCTTTTGCTTGCTTTAATTTTCACAGAAAGGTGCAAGGATGTGTTCAGTAAGATTACTATTTAGAGTAATAACTATGATCAGTGAAATTTCGAAACAATTTAAGAATAAAAGTTTATCATATCATCTTTTTGTCTCCAGAGCTTATTCGATATGCCCGAGGTTCGGGACCTTTCAGAGGCTCTCCCTGAGATGCCCATGGACCCCATCACTGGTGTTGGAGTTGTAGCCTCTAGAAATAGAGCTCCCACAGGATATGATGTGGTAAGAATAACTTTATTGTGTATTGATTTCTCACTGGCTGGGTGTCTTGGTTGTGGAGTGGTTTTGAAATTCTATTTCTTAGGTCTCTACCACTACAGACGGCCTTGATGCTGATTTGTGGAAAGACGGCCTTTTTAAATCCAAGGTGACTCGTTACCTATGCTTCACAAGGGTCTTTTCTAAGGAAAATGTAGGTGAACCTTTTGTGCATGACAGTATACTTCCTCTTTGAATTTCACTGTTTGATTGCTGTTTTTGATGTGCTTTTAGAGCCACCTCGGAAATGTTCTTGTGGATATGAAGCTTATTGACATAAAAGACACTCTCCCTGTGGGCTTCATTCCTATACAAGAAACAGTTGATACACGTAAGTTGTGAAAATAAGAAATGGATGAAAATCATAGTCAATAACGAATAATAGTGAGTGTTATCCAATGAATCTAGTTAAATGATTGTTATCAATTATTGGTCCACACTGCAAAAGGTTTGTGAATTTTAGGTTTTAACTCAACTGTAACGAACCAATGTTCGAGTAATCTGCAATTTCTTCATATGTTGCATATATTTACCAAAAAAATAAAGTTAAAAGGATCAATTCCAGATGGTAGTTTGACATGGTTGTAAGTCATTTTCAAAATCCACTGAATTGTTATAGAAACTAAATTGTGAGCAAAGCTTTTTGTAATCAAGAATTTAGGTTTCAGCCCTAATTAATCGTAATAATCAATTGTTATGATTCATTAATGTGTTGACGTTGATTTGTGTTTTCTTTGTTTTCTCATTTGGGGAATTATAGAATGATTATAATAGAGAAATGTGTGCATGTTTTAAAACAGAGGAGCAGGCCTTCAGGAAAAGAAGACTTTGTATTAAGTTTATTCCCAGAGACTCCACTGAAGCGGCTATTTGCGACATCCGCATTCTAGGGCGCTCCAAACAAGCACCTCCTCAGTACACCTTCATTGGGTCAGTTAAAGTGGATTCCTTACAAGAATTATCAACTTGATTTTAAAAAAATTCAAAACTTTGTACTAAACTTTATACTATGACAGAGAGCTCAATAACATGGGAATCTGGTATCGCATGGGTAACGTTCCCCGTGCACAAGACTCCATGCACACTCCAACTACCAACAACGTCCAGAATGTGAACTCCAGCTCCAACGCAGCCCCTGTCCCCACTGCCCCTATGCCTAAGTAAGTCTGCGTATATGTTAATATCATTCCCATTGTATCGTTTTAATGCTTTGTTTCCCGTTTTAGACATATTTCCATGACACTTCCTGCCAGTTTCAGAGGAAAAAACACAACAAGGCCAGATTATGAGCACCAGAACTCCAATCTGTACGCCATCTCTGGTCAGTATATTAAGTGCACGTATTGAGCTAAATGCAGTTATGGATACACCTTAAGTCATGAACCACTTCAGAGGCCCTAGAAACGTTTTTGAAACTATTTTATTATTTGGGTTGCCAAGTTTTTTGGTGAAATCCACCTGGTTTAACCCTCAGTACCTAAACACTAATAGGAGCCAGTGGAGCTACACGCGTGTGCTCGACATGTAGGGACACGGACAACTTTTAGTTGAGATGTTTAGTAACATTTTTTAGGAGTTAGACAAAAGCAACTACAAATACAGTTCCTTTTAAGAATAATCAGTATTCCATTTTTGTATTTGAAAAGGCATATACCGTGAGGAACAGCAGGTTTATTTATCTGGAAGTCCACTTCCTTTCAGCCTGCTGCTGTATGCATGGACTGGGTTGTCAAGGTCCCTGTTGTCAACCACCGTCCAGTCCTCGCTGCTCTTACGCTCTTTCCCCAGTGGCTGGGCACTTCTATAGTGATTGGATGGGCGGCTCAGGAGGAGCTTAGAGTAGATCTGCTGCTCCATTTAGATAGAAGTCAGTTGAGATGGCTCTTGACTCATTTTGGCAAACTTAATAGAACCTTATAGACATGTTATATCACATTTTAAAGGTCTGTAAAGACGTATAGCTCAGAACAGAGATAATTTACACATTTCATCCAGCCAACTTCGACTCTGCTAATATAGAATGCTTAGAACCTCTAGAAGTCAATATCTTGTTAGAAAATTAGCAATCACCGTTCTGGCAGCTTCAGCTCCACCAAATGCAAATAAACATTTCTGTACATTCACACATTGGTGATTTTTTTATATTGCCAAATTAAATTACCAAATGATCAATTGAAAATAAAAATATTATATTCTGTACATACAGATTTAAAGGCTTTATAATGTGACTTTTATTCTACTGTCTTTCAGCAATGGATGGCGTTCCTTTCATGATCTCAGAAAAGTTTGCCTGTGCCTCTTCTGATGTAAGATGGCTGTTTCCCTATCTCATATCTTTTCTACACAATATTCTGTTCTGATTTGCGTGTGTTTTTAATAGTTGCAGCAGGTGGATCTGATGGGCATCACTATTAAGTCTCTGGCTGAGATTGAAAAAGAAGTAAGCTGTTCTACAGTGATCATTCTAATACCACTTTACTTTTTCCTGTCATTTGATGACATTAACACATGTTCAACTCTCTTGTTTCTGTTTACAGTATGACTACAGTTTCCGCACAGAGCACAGTGCAGCGGCACGCCTTCCTCCCAGTCCTACACGGACGTCGCTCAGCTCTGAAGCCTGAATCGCTCCTGGTCCTCCTGAACTTCTGCTCTCACCAGAGCGCTGCTGAGACTCCAGAGACTCCTTCACTCTGGACCATGGACAGTCAACAAGAGTGCTGGTGTGAAGTCCCTATTTATATCTTACACAAAGTCTTTCCCCTAAACTGCACAGGCGGTCACTGTTTTAACCACTAGATCAGACACAAATACAAAATATCTGTATTCCACTGTGAATAAATCCCATCCATCTTTCATGGCTTTTGCAGCAAACAAGAGAATAAGATGAACACTATCAAAAAATCCCCTGAGGAGCATTGTCAGTTCAACTGTTCTTGTTCTTCAGATACTACGGTCTAGTTTTTCTGTAATATACTTCACAAAGTATATTACAACGACAGCGAAAGTGCACTTTGTTTTGGGGATTTGATTTGTGCGGAAAACCACTTTTTCACAAGCATTATTTTAGTTTTCCTCTTTTTTTTCTGAACCACTCCTCTATTCTTTTGTAGAAGGTCTGTCGATCAAAGTGTGAAATGCAGCTATATGTGTTATAAGCACCACTTCAGCCTCTATCAAAATGTATTTACTTTGTTGGTTTGTTCAAGTTGGAACCAAAATAGTATTGGTGATACCTCCCAGCTCATTTTCTACTGTAGCACTGAGTGAATATTCAGTTGGACATGATCAAAACTAGTCTGTATCTTTTTGCGTTGTGTGTCCAGATTAGTTGTTACCATTGTTACAAGAGCTAGTCCGTGCAGTGTCCTTGATTTCCTGGCCATTATTTTCTATAGCATACTATAAAAAAATATCCATTGAAATACCACTAGCTTGCTAATGATAGTTATGTTTGTTTTTGCCTTTTTATCAGTTTCTGTATTCTTCCGACGTGAGACACAACTGGCACAGTTACTTTACAACTATAAAGTATTAATGTATCCTTGAGTTGTTACAGCCACTACGCTCTAGTTTTATAAAATACCACTGTGCTTTTATTTTAACTGTATACATTGCCTGGCAGCTCAAAAAGTCCATAGTTAAACTGGATTCATTTAAAAAGATTTTTCCCATTTTAACACATCTAAAAAAAATAATTTATGTTTTACTGGTAATTTATTAGTGATTTCAGTATTCCATGTTCATTGTTATAACAAATATGTTAATTGCACTGTCTGCTAATGTCAGAATATAAACTGTTCTAACGCTTGTCTTGTGATAATCTTAATGTATTATTTCCATGGATGTATTATAATATTGGGATTATTTCTCCTGTTTTATTTAACCATGCTTTACAATTGGACAAAACGGGACATGACCACAGCACTCCCTCTTGTATTTTCTACTGCATGCTAATCCAAAATATTGCAGATCAAATGTCTCTTTCAAAGCACCTGTAAAAAAGGTTTTATTAAAAGGATGAGAAATGACACCAGCGGCTGTTAAAATAAGAGGAAAATGCTCCATACCCACTTCACCACATGTGTCTTTACTGACAACATGGTTCAATTAACGCCTATTAACAGTCTCCAACCCCACCGCTCTCTGACATCAATGCTCTGCCGGTTGTGTAATGGAAACTTGCAAATTAGCCTTCCTGCAGCTATGAGTTTAGGTTAAAAGAGAAATATATTAAGGTGTTATGGATCATTCTCAATTTCATTTTTGTTCAATGCAAAATACCATTGAATGAAGTGTATTCAAACTTCTGCATTCGTCCAATCATTGGTTATTGGACAGAATGAGCACATGAAACAGCTTTTTAACCAATTGTGCTCCTCTGTATTGGGGTAAATGGTTTTTTTTAAGACAAACTTAAAGCTGCACAAACCAGAGCCTGCTGCACTTACACTTGGTAGTATTTCTTTATTTAGAAAACTCATTTGCACATTATTTGAATATCGTCAAATGTTGTACAGTGACCTAAACCTGTAAGAGAAAGGGCTTCGGGTTAGACTCATAGTAAGAAAAAGTTATTATTCAAACTCTCAGTTGTGTTAATTTGAAGGTTCTATGAGACTAGAAAAAGCATAATTTGTGTCCAATCACAAACGACCACATTGTCATTTGATGTTTTGTTGCAGATAAAAAACAAAGAAGGACGTCAATGCTGTTGGTGCTAAACTGTTTATGGGCCACACACACGTTTTATATTCCTTTGAGTTCAAACTATTTCACAGATAAAGACTTGTGTATACTGTAATGGGCTTTGCTCCTTAGCTCCTTAAAATAACCACATGTGTTTCCACAACCTCAGTCTGAACTGTGTTTATAAAGTATTTTAACGATGCCTTTGACTAAAATCCTTATTTACATGTCAGCAGATTGTCGTGTGTGGGCCACATGTCATTCTAGACTCACAGGATTCATCCTTTTTCCTCCTTAGAGTGTCCAAAACAAATAGGCCAGAGGTCTAAATGTGGGCAGCATAACTGGTGCGATTAGATTCACATAAAACCAGCCATTTCCCAGTTATTACAGCACAAATTTTATGTTGATAGACAATAGATAAATGTTGAACTATTCAGTGTTTTATGTACATTTCCACATACTACTACTACTTTGTGTTGATGCTTTGGACTCTTTGATATTGATATGGCTTCAAAGGCAGGCATACAGTCTTTTGAGCATTGCGTACCAACTCTCAAAGGACCATTATCTATTCCTTCAAAAACATGGATTCACACAAAGGTTCTACAGGCCTTACAAGAAGATGCACCAGGACTTTCGTACTGTTTGCAAAGACGTCCTATATCATATTCAAAAATATTGGCAAGTGGGTCCTCGTTATATAAATTGCACCAAAATGGTCCTGATTTTCAATGTTTACAATGCTTTTTGATATTCGATTAATTAATGAACACAGGTCGGGCCTATAACAGGTGCACATTATATGCTTTATGTCAATAAGAATAGTTTATCATGAAGCACAATATCAAATTCAGCCTGTAAGTGAAATGAAAAATATAAACTTGTCCCATTGAAATGATTGGTAGTCCATGGAGGTGTAACAGAATGCTTTGCAAGACAACTTGTAGGCCAACAATAATCCACCACACTCAACATTCTCAACATTCGAGTAATATGTAATTCTGTCTTTTCCCACCAGGGGGCATGACTAATCGACCCAGAGCCAACCCAACCGCGCGCTGAAATGTCACACTGACATAATTAGAACCTAAAAAAGAAATAAACTATACTAAAGTATAGAACCTATATATTTCAAACAGGCTATAGGTTTGCAGACCAAGTTGATTACAGTTAGGCTGTAACTTTATCTAAAGCCTTACAGCGACTCAGAATGAAGCATTAATATGATAACATGTCACAAATCAATGCTTTTTCTGAGTCAAGTTCTCGTTTTTATGAAGATGGCTGCATAGCTGTGCTTCACAATTGTTGTTTGTTTTCTTTTTTCATTCCGTCAATAAAAGGGTTAAAAGAACACATATTGGTTCGGGCCTGTGCGGATCATCATCATGGGACAGTGTTCCTCTCCTTATCCTTTAGAACAGTGTGATTCCGATCAGAGCTCAGGTCTACAGCACACATGTGACACGTGTGTCTTGGCCCTGCCGGGTCCTTTCTGCATCGTTGTGTTGAATACATTTCATAATGGGGGATCTAAAGGTGATTCACTATGATTATCTCACTAAATTTAATTAATACACATTATAAACATGCGGGTTATTTTAATTAATTTTACCGAATTGTGAGTGTTTGATTTAAAAACATAGGCAATATTCATCAATATTCAGTCCATGGGGTTTACTCAGAAGCATTACGCTATAAAACCAGGCCTATATAGTTGTGTATTCAAATCCTACTTTAATATTCTTATGAAGCTATTTTACAACTGTGTGGAGTTTTCTGCAGAATACTTCATGTTAATTTCCAAAAGCATATTTGAGGCTAAACGCTCTGTTTTGGGGTTTTAAACCACTCACCAAAAAAGTGTATGAGGAGGTGGGACCAATGCGCACAGGCCAATTGTCGTGTGGGAGCAGCGCGGGGCGAGGTCCTCCTGCGTGAGGCGCACACTCGAGATGGTTCCACAAGTTCAGGGACTCCTCACCTCTGGATGCGGTGGCAGAGCTCGGACTGGACGTAGATCTGCGGACATAAAAGACGCCTGAGGTGCGGCTGCGCCAGTCTGGACATTTTCACACAAAGACCCAGCGTCTGACCACACGTGCACGAGCGGAGGACAGCGCGCGGGGATTGAAGATGCTCGACTGCATCAAAGTGGAGACGTGTACGCGCACCGGGACCTGCTCTCCGCCGGTGATCACTGGTACGTCAAGTTACGGATGCACACACAGTTCAGTGCCTCAAAGAGTTTGTCGAACTCGTTTAAACTGAACTGGAGAAAACCGAGAGAACGTTTTTTAGGAACTATAATTCAAACATGGACCGATCAGTCGTGTTTATGAAAATGTTAGAATGAACTAATCCCAATCCTTTTCGGAAAATAACATCATATAGGCTTTAATCTGGGAAACAGTCATACATCCCGATTACTCATTTTAAAGTATACACACACTTGGAACCATAACACGTCTTTCATATGTAGATTACATTTGTTAATGGCTGTTATTAAATCTTCAACATTGGCCTAGTTTGTGAATATTCACAAACATACAGCATGTAGGCCTAAACTTATTATTTATAGACTTTATTTTAATTCCACGGGCACAGAGTAGAACTCCTAATGTTTGCTTGCATTTGATGAGCTTTGTGAGAAATGCGAGCATAATTTTTTCATTCTCATTTCCTGATAGTTCATTTAAAACACTATAAATCTATTGGGTATATAAGACTGTTATTGTGTTTAAATGTATAACAGTGTTGTTGAGCTTGAGACCGCTGAGGCCTAAAGCAGAATGGTGTGTTTCAGAGCGGCCCGCGTGCGCAGGGTGCACGCGCCTCATCTCAGAGCGCTTCCTGATGTGCGTGAACGGCGCCTTTTGGCACGAGCGCTGCCTGCAGTGCGCCGCGTGCCAGCAGCCGCTCACCGCCACCTGCTACTTCCGGGACACCAAACTCTACTGCAAGAACCATTACCGACAGTAAGTGACGGCAGGCCCTCGGCACACACCACCAAACTTTATACTCAGATAATCACTGTTTTAAGGATCGGACTGAAGAACGAGTTTCATTGGGTAATGTTCTAATTACATCAAACAAGCATGTCTGAAACTGTCACGAAAGATGAGAAAACACTGGTAAGTCATGTTTGTTAGTTTGTCTGATAATTTATTGATGTCTTGTGCGTCTGTCTGTTTTTGGACTTGAAGTTGAATTGAATGTCTACTTAACTAATAGATAATAGCGTAACAATACGAAGATGATTGAGGGCCCAGAAGTGACCAACGGGCCTCAAATAATGTCATAGATTTTATTGCATTTAGATGACAACATTTGAAGCAAGTAGTAAAATAGAAAATGAATACATTGTAAAACAAATAATACGTTGTTCACCTCTATTATATATATATATCATCCTTCCGTTAGTTTCTTTCGCATGCTGGAAAAGGGAACCATATGCCTTTAATTAAGCAGCGTGCCACTGTGTGAATTGTGGATGGTCACGTCGCAGTGAAGTGGCAGAATAATGGCCTAGGTCCTGGTTTGCTTTTGTCGTTGTGCTGTTCAGAGGAATGGATCAAGCAGAGTTACAGTCAGAGCACTAGAAACTCTTACACACACAAAACAACATATACACAAGCACAACCAACCACATAAATACAAGGACAGTTATACTAAAATCATACTAAAAAACAAATTATTCAGATGTAAAAAAAATGTTAGTGCGTGGCTCCAAAAGTAGCACCAAAGTGTCTAATTTGGTGAGGTTTGTAAATGTTTTATATGTGTTTCCTCCTTAAACCTTATCATTCTGCCCATTTCCCTCTAAAACAGCTGTCTACAATTAATACAATTCATACGTATTCTTTCCCTCATACTTATTAGTCCCTTAGGGTTTGCTTTGCTGACCTACTTTAAATGTAATTTAATTTCTGTAATATCTGAATTCTAAATCCCACAATTACAAAGATAAGAATCTCTGCTCTTTGGTTTGGAGAACATGCTTGTCCCTCTCAGAATATGAGATGTGACTAAGTTTAATCAAAGGGTTAAATGCATGATTTTTAACCAGGACATAGAACAGTCTTGTTTTCAACATGGACCATGTCCCACACACACATCACACCCAGCGTTTGTGGTTTAAGTGTCTTGCCAAAAGGCAGAGCTGCAGCATTCACCAGATAGGAGCTGGTTTCACACCATCTCCTACTGGTGATGGTGTGAAACCAGCTCTGCGGGGTATAT
>JAPMNZ010964109.1:0-12652 GCA_029875035.1 Pomatoschistus microps | reverse complement strand
CCTAGTGGACAACTAGCTCGGGTGCCCCCCAGTTCGTTTTACGCACCTGTAGTGAGGCGGAAGTGACGTCAATTGCAAGCAAGCAATAAGCTCTTGAAGGCCACCCACAGACATATCATCAGAACATGTATTTAAATATCACACATTAATGAAGCAAATGTAATCAGAAACGGTGACCTGTTATTACACACAGAAAAACGCGACCCCATAACCATCTTGTTATAGGTAAACAGAACCTCAGATGCTTTGGGTATTTATAGCACAGAATGACACATACAATTAGTCGCAGCAGGCTACAATGGCCGCCGTTTGTTTATGCGTAAATGTGTTAAATGCATCATTCTTTTGCATTCAGTGACTATTTTAGGCGACCTCAATCGCGAGAACGTTTTAAAGGAACATGAACATAACATTTCACTCATTCTGAGGTCATTTTTGAATCCAATGGGAAATAATCTATGTATTTGTGCTGGATTTTTATTTCCAGGTTCATTCAGTATTCAGTTGTTTGACAGAATATATACATTTTAAGATAAGATAAGATAAGATAAGATGTGCTTTATTTTATCTCACAGAGGAGATAAAATAGTTTAGTTTTGTTGCCAAATGAAAAGACTTGAAACTGCCCTGACTTTCCCAGAATCCATCAGGGTAACTGAGAAATCGCTTTCTCTCTATTGTAGCCCAAATCTCTGAAAACTTTTACTTAATGAACAACTCTGACTCATTCTTCTCTCACTGGAAAAAATAAGAACAAAAATAAGAAAAAAAATCTTCCAATAGAACAAGAAAATATGAGAAGATTTCTGAAAATAAGAAAATAATACTAGCCCCAATTATGAAGTATTATTATCTTGAAACTAGTAAAATAATCTTACATGACAAACTACATTCAAGAAACACAAACTTGAAAAAATAAGCATAATTTATGTTATTTTTAGAGAATAAATCTTACCAACATTTAACTTTTTTCCGTGTACATTGCTCACCTTACGGAGTATGGATCTAGACTTGTTCACCTAAAAACACTTTTTTGTGCAAGATTTGGGCTGTTCTGGGCTTTAGCAGCAGGTTTGTTAAGTCCATAAAGAGCCACAGCTGAAGTTGGATGACTGACCGTGAGGGGCTGGTGCTATGTGTACTGGGTGAAGCTCTTGCCACCCCCCCAACCCAGAAATGGATTAAGGGGAAGAAAATGGATGGATAGATGAATGGTAAACTGGAGCAACCTACACAGACGCAGGGAGAACATGCAAACAAGAACATACAAACTCCACTCTGAAAGGCCCTTTACCAACCAGGATTCGAACCTAGGACTTTCTTGCTGAGAAGCGAGAGTGCTAACCCCTCAGCCACCGTGCCGCCCAACTACCACTCAAGCTTTTTGTTTTGGACACGTAAAAAACCATGTAATTAATTGACATCATATTTTTGCACATACTGACCATGTTGTGTGTGTTTTCTCTCATATCAAATTCTTTCACTCAGTCATTCTAACAGTTACAATGTCAAAATTCCATTCAAATCTGCTTTACTTTGGCGCTCGTTGTCTTGGCACAGAACCCTTCGAGGCTAAATTTACATACATTGCTCTTTAAGTATTTGGAGTCCTTGTTTTGGAACGCGGTGATTGGCAGTCAACAAAAAGCTGTCAGTGTCTTTGCGGCGCGATGAAGCCTGTGTAGGTGTATCGCGGCGCTATAGATGTCAGAACTGTGCTGGTGGATTCCCTTTCCCCTCTCTGCCTTGTCACTTTGTGTTAAAATGTTTATTAAAGGCACCATCTTCTCTGACTTGCTCAAATAACTCTGGGTTTTGGAAGTTAGTGAGATTTAGGGTGACACAAATGTGCTGTTGGGCGGGCATGGCGGCGAACGCTCAGGAATGGATGGGTTTTGGAGGAGGAGGAGGAGGAGGAGGAGGAAGAGGAGGACAGGAGGTGTTTGTGTGGAACGAGGAGGTCGACAGTTTTGGCGTTTGTTGAATTATTGTTTGCCCTCGATATAATCTAAAACATGCAGTCTGTGCCAGGAACAATTGGTAAAGGGTATGATGTAAGATAGGAGAAATGTTGGAGCTCCCACAGTCGCGAAATTAAATGAAAAGTAAAATGATCAAATGTTTTTTTAAACTAATTATATATTTTGAAGTGTTATCAATCATCAATCAACTTTATTTAGATAGATGGACAGATATTGCTCGACAAAAGTAAAGTAAGTAAAGTAAGGGTTGAAGCCTGTCCCACAAAAAGTGTTGTGTCCAGCAGGTTGGATAAAGTCTGCTTCTTGACGACATACATCCAAAATAATTCAAATTTCTTCATTATTTTGCTTGTTCATTTCAGTCTCTACCGCCGCAGCCACCGCACCTCACCGCACCTCACCGCACCTCACCGTAGTACGAGTCAAGCTACATTAGTTTTATTGCATATTTTGTAAACAGTTTCCAAAGTAAAGTATGTGTATTTTTGAATGTAATTTTACATTTTCGTGTATAAAAAAATAAAATACAAATTGTGTTTAATTCCCTCTTCCACAAAGTATCCCCTTTGGCTTTACAAATCCAAATATAGCTGTGTGTTGTTTGCCGTCACATGTGTGTTGCATCTTATTTACATAACCTTGGCTTTTTTAAGCGACAGATGGTACAATTAAATGGGAAGCCGAGGCGCCATGGGACTGCGCTGCCTTTGAATGTAGATTGAGTGAAACAAGTGGCAGTAATAGAGTGCTCCGATATGAGGCGGAGATTAGCCAGAGCTTTTGATTGAAGGCTCTCTCCTCTGGCACAGCCGAGAGGGGAAAGCTACAGACCACATGCCCCAAGTCATTGCAAACCATTTCAATGCATATAAAGTACGCAGCACTGATGCAGCTCTGCGCTGCATATGCTGCAGAAGTCACACATGGTTTGAAAAATCCTCAAATACACAGAGTAGAGAATTGCTCACACAGATATAAAACAACCAGGCTGTTTATATTTCTCCATGTTTCTGTATGTGTTATGTAACGTTTCTAGTGGAAGATCTGTTACTTCCTTGTCTCCACCTGCTTTTATGAAATATGACTTTGTTAAAAAGACCAAGATGCAAGATTCCATTCAGTTCAGTTGATTTCTGTGTAGCCCTAATTCACAACAGCAGTCGTCTTTGAGGACTTTATAAAGTTGCCAATTTCTCAATAACAGATCAGAGAATAATACTGTTTGAACACTGGAAATACAATAATAACAAACACAAACAGGGAGCGGGAAGACCACTGTCCACAAATATCCTTAAATGTGCATCACTGTCCTTAGACCCACCTGCATCTGCAAGGATCCAGACCACATGTGCTGTATGTACTGTATGTTGAGGCAAAACATTCAGTGTATGTCCATGAATCTATCTTAGACATCTCTGACACAGACACAACATTTAACCAAACTACAGTAAAACCATCTCCACGGAGACAGACGAGCAGCTAGTCAGCTTCTTTTTTCATGCAATATTTTGAGGACATTTATCCCCATTCAAAATACACTACTCATATACAACCCTGAAACCCAAGTACACATCTGAACAAAAACACAAAAGGAAAAAAAAAACTAAAAAGAAACAAATATTATGAAATCCTCAATGCTAACCCTGTGTTGTGTGTGTGTTTGCAGGCGCAGACCATGGGCATGATGACGGAGTACTACCACTACATCTTCACCACTCTGGTAATGCTTCAAATCCATCTCTTTCTTCTCCCTTCTCTTTGCATGTTAGCGAGTGTTTGATGGATCCTTTCTGTAACGTCCATTCTGCCTGATAAGCTGAAGCCGTAATGGAGCTGTCAGTAAGTAAACAGGAGCGTGTGTGTGCTGAAGTGAGAAGGATCAGGTGGAACTAAATATAACTTGTAAATGTGAGTCCTTTTGAACCGTTTCAGAGATATTCACGCTTAATACATTCATTGAGATTTCCACGTTGAGAAAATTCTGGACTAAAAATGGGTCTTGCGAGGAGCAGGTGGTCTTCAGTCCAAAAGCAGTATTGAGATATTAAAGTGACAATCCATCAACATTGCGCTTAAATCTGTTTACTCTAACTTTTAACACATTTGACACGTTTTGATTTTTTTAGATGAAAAGCAAATTATAATACATTTTGAGCTGTGCTATACTTATTATTCACTTATCTTATTCTGTGTTGTGTGCCCATATTAAGCTTTATCTTCTACACATACAGGCTTTATTTTCAAGTGGGTGTTTTTGCAGTCATTGCTAAACGCCCGATAACTCCACATCACTTCCTTTCAGCTGCAAGTGGGGGTGGCTAGCCAAGCTAGTAATGCTGACAAATAAACTACAGTAAACGCTTACTATTAAACATTTGCATATATTCAAGACATGACGATACATTTAAGACTGTTGCCATATGGATTTTTGCAAGGCAAGTTCATTCAAACACATGGGAGCTCAAAGTGCTTAACAAAACAAAAAACAGTAACAATAAGCAGTAAATAATAATAATAATCACAATACATTTAAAAGAGTGCCGATAAATTCATTCTGTTGTTTGCACAGCTTAACAGAACTATGTCAACCTGAATTTCAACATTGCCAGAGCAGATCCTGTCTCACATTTTTTGCACAGTTTTAGATTTCAGCAGCATACATTTGAAATGCTGCCATGTTTAGTCCTGACTCTGGGCACCAGCACGAGGCCAGTTCCTGAGCTCCTAAGAGTCTGAATTGGTTCATATGGCACTAACATCTCACAGATGTACTTTAGTGCGAGTCCATGGAGAGACTTGTAACAAACAGAGCTGCTTTCTATTCTCTGAGCCACAGGAAGCCACTGCAGAGACCTGAGAACTGGACTAAATGGTTCTAGTCAGGTCTGGAGCTGCGGTGTTTTGATATTATTCCATAAAGGGCCTTTATCCCCACCGCAGTCAGACTTAAGTTACTTTAAGTCACTGCACTATTACTGAACAAACCTGCACTACTATTGACACTTCTATTGTCACTTACTGCCACTTCTAATTCCCTTTTTTGTACATAATATTCTATATTTTTTTCCTGTTTGCACATTTCCGACTCTTACTCTTGAGTGTTCTATCCATGCCAAATGTGACATGTAAATTTCTCCTGTTGTGAGATTAATAAAGCTAATCATAAAGCTAATCTAAACCATCTCATGTTTATTTTACTTTTATATTTTTTCTGACAACAGCACATTAATGAAATCCTGAGACACTGCACATTCAGTTTTAAGTGAATGTTTTGACTGTTTATGTATTCATATAGGCCAACATGTCCATATTTCAGTTCCTCTGTCGTTGCTATTACTGCTGCTGCTGCTGCTGCTGCTGCTGCTGCTGCTGCTGCTGCTGCTGCTGCTGACACATGTGCAAACACAACCTCTGGCCTCGTCACTGGTCAGACGGGCTGCGTGTAGAAGTGAGTGAGGAGCAGAGAGTGCTGTGCTGCTTCCCTCACTGCCGGCTCCCTCTGCATCTGTCTCTGGGTGTCTCGGGGAGGATGCAGGCGCTCTGTTGTGATGATGTGATATGACACGGAGGTCCGGGCATGATGTGTGTCATCTGTCACGCCTGACAGGTTGGACCTCAGAGGCGACTGCTGCCATAGAAAGGCTATTGTTTTCCATCGACAATATATTTGGAGCGGAAAGAACACTAACTTTAGACCTGGAAAAGGTTAAAGTATTTGCTCTAATGCCTGGTTCTGCCTCCATGAATAAAAGTGCATTTGACTGTTCATATTTAAACTGTATTATTCTATGTGGACCAGTGCAAGTCTGAGGACCCTGATTTCAAACTGCAATTATAAAGTCAAACGAACTGAACTATACTATGTGTTTTTCTTAAAGCTGGGGTACCTAACTACCCAACTCACTGGCTCAAAAACACTTGGTTCCATTACTAGTTTTTACATGCATGTTCATTGGCCTCTGTCTTTAGATCAGCTTTTCTTTGGACAGAAAAGTGAAAAAGAAGACCGCCCACTATCAGCTCAGTCCATTCTCAGCCCAAGCGTCATAGGGCTCTTTCTTTGATGTATATACAAAATAAAAATATAAGATGTTTTCTAATAATAAAACAGACAAACACGTGATGTATTAAGAGAACCAGAACTCTGCTGCCCGCCTCCTCACCCACACCCAGTGCAGGGACCACATCACCCCTGTCCTCAAACAACCCCACTGACAGGGAGTCAAGGCCTAAGGTTTATTTGTATAGCACAGCTCATACACAAGGGAACTCAAAGTGCTAAACAAGATAGAAACAATACAAGGCATTCAAATAATAGATAATCACGGTACATTAAAAGGAGTGAAGATAAAAACCCTCAGTTGTATGCATAGCTAAACAGAAATATTTTCGAAAAGACCGTTCCAGATTTTAGCAGCATAAATGTGAAATGCTACCTCCCCATCTTTAGTTCTGACTAGTCCCTATCGCTACGTAAAATGTAAGTCTAATGTATTATCATTATTACTATCAATTGAGGGAATGCAATTAGCTTCTGAAATGATAACATTTCAAACGCTGACAATTATATTATAATTGTACTTATGCATTTACACTACACGACATTCAAATATCTGCTCCCCATCCTGAATACTTGTGATTTGTTTGGCAGCTGGGTATCGCACTGACAGTCTATCTATATGCAATCAGAGCGTAAATATATCTTAAGCTGCAGCAGTGTCACATTGATAGACACGCTATTAAGGAGATTACACCTATAGCAGCTTGATTTGATCCAAAATGATGAATACTCGGATCACAAGCAGTGCGGCACAATTTCCTCTGGATTGAGCTCACCATATCTCTTTTAGGGATCTTTGAGCACGAAGGTAAAATACTGAATTATTAGAGCGTAGGAAGCCAACAGAACGGGGTAATAACTTCCTTGTCCTCTGAAATGGCTTTGTCAACAACACTCTTCCCACCGTTCTCCAGACCAACTTTGCATTTCTAGCACTCTCGCTAATATTTATATTATGCTGAACACATAATTGGTACATGCAGCTCTTTTCACATTCAAAAGGAAATATGGACGACAGGTGTTCCCGCTTTGTATTAATAGTTTTGGATGGCTGTGAAGTTAGGACAAAAATCAGGCAAAATAGACTTGAGTTTTAACGTCATAAAAACGTCATTTGAGTTTTTAACTTCGTACAAAATAAGACCTTGAGTTGTTTTTTTAAATCCTAATATTGATTCAATGTATTTTTGCAAAGCCCTAAATCACGACGGCGTTCATCTTAGAGGACTTTACAGACAGACAGGAACAGAAACAGATCAGAGAATCAAACAATTTAAACCCAGGAAATACAGTAATAATAAACACTGGGTTTTAGCTGTCTTATGTTTTGGTCTTGCACTGGGATGAGTTAGTGTCCGGGACTTAATGTAAACCAAATAGATATAAAAGGGGACGTTTACAGGCTCTAAATCTAAAGATACATACAGAAACAACAGGAAGTAAACCATACAAAGGCACAAGGACACATGGAGGAGAGAGGAGACCTTTCTGCTACACGGTGTTGTTAGAAAGAAGGTCCAGAGCGTAGGCTGTAGATATCAACGGATTTATCTCCACTGATGAAACTTACTCTATGTGTGATCACTCTTCCCTTTTGCCAACCTTTTCAAAATGGCCGCTTGCAGCCCCTCCCCCAGGAAAATGGTGAAAGAATACTCACCGAGAGGAGGCGTGTGTTAGTCGTTCGTTTAACACGTTCATTCAAAAGTTCACAGCGGCTAAAGTTAACTGGTCCAAAAAATAATCATATTCCCCTCAGCATTGTTTTGAACCAGGCTGTAAAGCAGTTCTCGAGAGGAAACAAAGCGTCAAAAGAATGCATTGGATAATTCTGTTTCCGGGTACACCCCCACCGGCAAGGCGTCAGATCACAAGCATGTCAGCGCACATGCTCATGGACCCTTTTGAGCCGGGACCTGCCCCCACTGGTCCTGAGTGAGAGACCCCCCATCCCCACTTGATTGGTCAGTCGGGAGGGTCCGCCTAAACACTTATAGAGAGAGACCGTGATAGCAGAATATCAGGAACATTAATCCCAGCTCCCCTCATTCTAAAACATGAAATCTTGAATTAGTAAATCGCTCCTTGCATTGTAGAAATATAAGTCCGTCTGAATTCCATGTAAGCTTTATAATTGACCCCATAAGATCTTTGAAACATGAACTATCCTTATTAAAACAGTTCTCGTGCTTTGGCGGTGGTTTGACCTTGCTACCGGCCCTAATGTCATATATTATTAGTTTAGCTATGTGTAAGAACCCTGCCCACCTGAGTAAAAACAAATACGATTATTTACTGGACTAGCTGGATTACCTGAGCAGCACTTTGGGAACAGCAACATAGAGTGAAGAGAAATATTGATTTTAGAAAAACACTACTTTCTGTTAAATCTGTGAGAGAAATGCGTCTGGCAGTGACAGGCAGCATGCTTTAGTAAGTGCCTTCCACGCTCCCTCTCTCCTCTGCTCTGGCCCCACAGGGTGCTAATGAAATATCTATGTTGATCCAAATGTCTTTTCTCAGCCCCCGGCCCATTCCGCACAACACGTGTCAACATGTGACTTCACACTCGTACACAATAGATGTCCCACAAATTACACCGACTCAAATTCAATTGCTTTTTGCTTCAGATGTTGCCAGGGGAATGCTTCTGTTGAATTATTCATCATGCTACAGTTTGATTTTTGCTGTAATATTGTGTGATATAAACTGAAAAAAGAAATACATAAGAAATATTGGGTTTTGTCATTTCTGAAGCGATCTGGTCGAAGTGAGCAAAGGAGATGGAGTCAATTAATCCCAGTAAACACAATTATGAGTGGTACTCATGATTTATATGTTTATGTTATGTGTACTGTGTGTCCACTTGGTTTTAGTTATTTTTTTACTTTGTAGTGCTTCAGAGACATGTCAAATTGGTTCGTATCTGCTCCACATTCAAACATTGAATTTTACATGTATCTGTCCTTGGACCCATCTCAGAGATATTGGATGTGTTATATAGCAGTATATGGAATAAACATTAGGGACTTCAGGGAAGATTGTTGAAAAAAGTAGCTAGAACAAGATGTGCCTGGCATAATTGACTTTTCGGTAATGCATAATGACCATTTCTTGGACCTGCTGTGTTTGTCACTGTCCTGCATATACCTGACAGTATATGCTTTATATTCGGCCGATAGAAATAAAAAATGAACAAATATTGAACATTGGATCCAGCTAAACAAACTAAACTATTCTAATATTCTAGTATTTTATGTATGGGTCGGGGGAAGGCTCAGAGAGATAGAGAATTAGATTTTTTAAATGACACATCAATGAATATTATTTTTTCACTTATTTTTTGTTGATGTGAAGTTGGTGTGAAGCCATGAATTGTCAAATAAACAATTTATATTTTCAAATGATATCATCCTTGAGCGAACCTGTGGACAGCGACAATGCTGTTCAAGCCAGAGACCCATGAATCTACAGGAACTGGAGGCTTTTTGATAAGAAGAATGGTCAGCTTTACCATCAGAGAGGATAAAGAACCTCATTCACAACGACTTCAAAAGACTCCGAGCAGTCATAGATCCTACAGGAGATATCCATACTACATCTTAGAACTGGGGGTTGGAGAATTCAGATCAGGGTAATTTTTGTAGTTTCTGTTGTCATTGTTTTTGAAAAAGAGAGAGCTAACAATTGGTGGAAAAAGAGAAAGGTTAGCATACATCGTCTTAACCAATGTGGTAAACTCTCAACTACAAATGTAAAGCCTACTACACAGTACGTGATGACTCATAAGGCAAAAAAAGATCCATTCTTATGCATCCATGTTATTTCTCTTTAAAGTTGATCATACGAGGCTATATTAGATCCGGTTATCCTTCCATGGAGCTGTCTGGAGTTGTCGGCCCCATCCTCACATCTCTCGATAAGCCATTGACAGCCACTGCTCTTGATCTTAAAATAGCATCTCTCTAATCAGCCTCAACGTCATTCTCTTCTTGCGAAACAGCCTCGCCTGAGATAAACAATGTGACAAAAAACACTGTAAATGAGAATGCGTCCTTCATTACAGTTCTGCCTCTCACACACAGGACCTGATGGCCATCGACCTGGAGCCGTACCGCTTCTGTGGAGTCAACATGACCGGTTTCCGCATCCTAAACACCGACAATCCGCAGGTGGCTTCGATCGTGGAGAAGTGGTCCATGGAGAGGCAGATCCCACCCAAACCAGACTCAGGACTGCTGGAGGGGGTCATGACGGTAGGTCTAGTTGACTTTCTGCACATGGTAAATCAAAGAAAATGAAGTATTGAACCTTGTAATACAATACATTTAGCTTGTCCCCGGCTCAATCTCTAGTCTTCATGTTCACTTTTAGATAAGCTTTCAGTCACAGAAATTAAAAAGACAGGGTCAACCTCTCTGTCAATCAGGTCTCAGCCCAAAGGGTCAAATAGTGACCCATTTGGGCCATTTTTTTTTGGGTGCAGCATTTTACTATTGGCAGGTGTAAAAGAAGATACAAAAATAATATTGATTCATCGAAATTTCCCCACTGTGGGACGAATCAAGGATCTCTTAATCTTAATCTTAATGGGAAAATACAAAGTCAGTTATCCCAGCTCTGGGTTCATCAACATTGCATCCCATTCACTCAAAAACAAATACAAACAATGTGAGAATTCAGCAGAGATGACGCTGTTAGGGCTGAACTATTTGCGCGAAAGATCTCATTGCCATTTCATGTTTTATCGAGTAGAAATATCTATGTTTTAAATATTTAACCTGTACTGCCAAACTTTTAAACATAAGTTCTAAACACAAAGAACTAATCTCCACACTGGCCAAGATCTATAAAGAGTAGGACAATTGATGTTTTTGTTCAGGCACTAAACCTTGAGAAACATGACCATTCCTGAATAGTTTTCGAAAAGTTTGAATCCAAATAGTGAAAATAATGTTACTCTTTTAGTCTTGTAGATCCTGGAAGACAAAAGCTGTGAGTGCTCACCCGGATCACAAATATACTACTGCTGACAGGTGCTCTTTAAGGTCCTCGAGGGCAGCTAATGTATGAGGAAACCAAGAAGAAGGTCCAAAATTGTGAGGCCTCAAGCAACGTGCTCCGACTATTGAAGAGGTCTTAATGAAAACAGCTTAGTGCCTAATTTTAATTTAAAGGAAAATTACAATGCCTCCAGTCTTTGTTATTTGCTATTATGTAAATAAGGAGTAATTGTCGAAAGAGTCTGCTAAATCATGTAGAGCTCTGCCAAAAATCTGAAATGAAATCAAAAGACAGCAAGTGAGATCTTTGGGTTGAGAGCTGTAAAGATGTGATAGTAGCAGCAATAATGACAGACATTATGGGTGGTCTTTGTAAATGCTTACCTATGCAAATGGGAGAATACTTTGTCAATTACGCCAAGATCAATAATAATAATTCATCAAGCTTGTATAGCGCTAATTTAGACACTTAAAGATGCTTCACATGAGGAATAAAAAAACAAAAAGGGGTGTTTAGGGAAAAGCTTGTTGGAACAGATGGGTTTGGATTATACTGATTTAAAGTTTGGTAGTGAGTCAGACTTTCTAATGGGCTGTGGGAGTGAGTTCCAGAGGGTTGGGGCAGCAATGGCAAAGTCTCTGTCCCCCCAAGGTCTGTTCCAGCCATTCCCAAAGTCAGTAACACCGGATATATAATATAGGTGTAGACCAATCACACCTACGTCGGCCCCCTTAAAAATCTGATGGGTCTGCTTGGCCCCCCAAAATACTAACCAAGAAGAAAACGTAAAAAAATAGATTCTTCTCGGTATTCTCTTTGGGGGAAATGGCCTCTGCTACAAACATGTAAAGGATGCACCCCATTGTTTAATACAAAAATGATTACAATTTGATTATTCAAGTAAAATAATGAACAGAAATATATATTTAAAAAAAATGACCTCTCGTGGCCCCCCCTGCAATACCCACTTTGGGAAATACTGGTCTATACCATGACAACAAACTGATTCTGATTTTAATAATACATAATTAGCTTGTGCCTTCTATACACATATACTATTGGGTTGAGAGCTGATTGGCTGAGTTTGGTGAGCCTCTCCTTTGGCAGTCATTCTACATCCAACATTTACCCATTCACATTTCATTCCATCCAAAATTAGCTTTATAATGAGAACAACTCAAACTGGCACTGATTGTGTGTTTGTAAAATATATCTGTCCCCTCACGGCTCTGTCAAACTTCGGCCTTATTCCAGACAGACGCAGCTCTGACGTACGACGCCGTCCACATCGTGTCCGTGTCGTACCAACACGCGCCGCAGATGACCGTCAACTCTCTGCAGTGTCACCGCCACAAGCCCTGGAGGTTCGGAGGACGCTTCATGAGCTTCATCAAAGAGGTACAGCCAGACTTCACCTCCCGCCTATTCTGTTGTGTGTGTACGTCAAAACAGTTTTAATACAAGGAGGAAAAACTGCTGCTGGTTATGATGAGACGAACTGTTTTTGTTTATATTTTACGATTTTATCAAGCGTATTTCTATAAAGTGATATATCCGGCAGTCCATTCAGAGAAGAGACACAAACTTTGCTTCCCACACACACTAG
>JAPMNZ010964108.1:0-14149 GCA_029875035.1 Pomatoschistus microps | reverse complement strand
CATTTTAAAGCCTCTCTCAATCATTGCATAGAAAGTGTGATCCACCTTCTTGCCAGGATATGGAGTAACACCTGTTCAAAATATAGGAATAACTATGAAACTCATATCTTTAGGTTTCTAATAGGAAATGCAATATTTGTATGAGTATACCAAGAGAGAATATTTCCCACAGCAAGATGCCATAAGCCCAGACATCACTCTTCATTGTGTACATTCCCTGGAAAATGCTCTCAGGTGCCATCCATTTAACAGGCAAACGTACCTAAAACAACTCTGCTCAAATTATAATGAAAGTATAATAAAACATAAGTGGAATTACTTACGTTTCCTCGTACAACATAGTTTGAATCATTTTCAATGTCCCGTGCCAATCCAAAGTCTCCAATTTTTGCCACTCGACCCTTTGTGATTAATACATTTCGAGCGGCCAGGTCACGGTGGATGCACTGTAATTATATAGTTATTTAAAGGATTTGTAGGATTGTCTTTGCACAATAAAACACTATATTTGACAAAATACATTTAGGTCTAATATTGTTTGAATAATTATATTAATAATACAATACTATTATATTAGTATTATTAATAATAACACAAATTGAAATGCATTTCTTACATTTTTAGAGGAGAGGAAGTCCATGCCCTTGGCCACTTGATAGGCAAAGCTCAGCAGATCATCAAATGTAAGGGCTTGTACATCCTCTTCTTGGCCTTCAAAAAGATCTGTGTCTAAGGACACTTAGGAATGTTAGGTCAGGGGACAGATTTAAATAAAATATTTTATTTCTAACCTTCATAGCAATTTATCTCGTCAGTAGCGGTAAGAGTCAGCAGCGCGGTGTTCTCCTGCCCCCTGGCGGTAGACGCGTGCATTGGCAAGTAATCATCCAGAGTTGACGGCATCTCCCTGTATTGTCAAGTAAGTGAAGGATGTAGTTTCAATTACAAATAGCATTAATCATAATTAGTCATTCAATTTAGCAAAAAAACTAAAAATGTTTCTGTTTAACAATATGGCCACGATGGGCCAAAACCATAGACTGCCAAAGTCTTCTCCAATGTTAAAGTGCCAATCCCCTTTGCACACAAGAAAATATAGTTTAAAAGTTAATACATTAATTCAGATAGAAGAACAAACCTCACGTCGGGCTCTCATTTGGGATGCCAGTTTCAGTGGTGAAATCCAGTGTGTTTAGTCACTAAATAAATCTTACAGAATATAAATCCGTGCTCAGCAGGTTTCTACATTCTGAAGGTATGTACATTCTGCATACAGTCCTCTCAAGTTACAATAAGATGTTAAGCAATAAATCTGTACTCTTTCTATTGTTTTCTATGATTGAATGACATTGGAGTAGATGAATGATCCTCCTCTCACCTGACTGGTTTGATGGAGGGATGGTTGTTGTACAGGCTGCTAAAGCGCTCTTTGATGAATGCATCAGTCACAGACTTGTGGTAGCGCTGACTGTTGTCCTTAAGATAATTCAGCAAGTCACCATAACGACAGTATTGGAAAATCAGGTAAATCGGGCCTAGAAAAAAAAACAATGTTGTGGTTTTTTTGTTTTTAAAAAACTTCTACCAATATATTAGAAGAAGAAGTACCCGTCTCTGTGCAAGCGCCCAGCAGGTTAACAATGTTGGCATGTTGACCGATGTGTGTCAGCATCTTCAGCTCAGACATGAGAGCTTCCTTCTCTACGGCCTGGTGTTTCTCTACAGCAGTAACCCATTATATTTTAGCTGTATAATGTGCATTTCAGAGAATTGGCAGATTCACTGACCTTTGAGCATTTTTACAGCCACCTGTTGTGAGACACCAGGTTTGTCGATGCCATATGCCGTAGCCTGCAGCACCATGCCAAAAGCACCAGAACCTAGCTCTTTACCTGCCGCAGTAATAGTTAGATTCTCAGTATATTTACATGATCTGCTTCTGCTTATATTGGATACCTAATTCTAGATTTTCTCGGGGAAACTCCCACTTTGAATCATATGCAAAATCCTTGAAGTTGATGTAGATATAATCATTGTCATTTGGTACAACCATCTGGATCATATGAAGTTGAGGCTTTGGTTTCTGTTGGGTGCCATGTGACAAAGGTTAGACACACACACAAATACACACAGAAACACGCACACACACAACTGTACCTTCTTTTTTACATAATAACGTAGAAGAACGATCACAACAATCAATGCAAGCAGTAAAAACACACAGCCAATTTTCAAAAGTGTACTGTTGGCGTCGTAACGGTGACCTTTAAAGAAAGACAAAATCTCTTCAAAATAGTACACAGAAATTTTTTTTCTCAACAACCACTGTAAATTCTTACCAACAAAAGCTATGGTTGCTTGCTGAAAAAGAACAGGGCGCTTTTTACACCAGTGTCCGACAGAGTTAGTGAGACAAAACCTCACATAAAGTCCAGACACTTGGTCACCACTCAAAGAACTCATAATTGTCTTCTTACAGGATACTTCCAAATCTATCTTTGAAGCATGGGGTAGTACTTCCCAATCAAAATCTTCCTCACAGCTGAAACATGTGGAAAATATACCAATAAAAATGTGACAGATTATCCATTGAACATTGATATTGGCAAACCTGTCATTCGAGCAAGACATCCATGAGTAATTGGCTGGAACAAGACTCATAGTTGTTGCGATGTAGGTATTATCTACAGCCTTGATCTTTACATCAGGTGTATCTTTAGAAAATCAGATTATAATAGATCCATGGGAGAAAATCATACATCAAGAGTTTTCCTTTTAAGTAATGCATTCCACCTATATTCAAACATATCTTACCAGCAATGCATACAGATATAGACTTTGTTTCATTAATTCCACCAGCTTCAATATTTAACTTGTACTCCCCTGTTTTCAGAGTCTCACACAGCCTTACGTTCCTGCAATAGCATGCTTATTATTGGCGTGAAAGTTGAATAATCCAATTTATCGTACTATATTAATAACACAAACCTATGTTTAGTGACCCATAGTTCAGTAAGACATTTGATTTTCATATTATCGGGTGTCTCCCATATGCAGTCTTGAAGAAAGGGGTGATAGAAGACATTGGCTTGCAAGCATGTGGTATTAAATTGTTCTCTTTTTATGATTAAACTCGTCTCCAGCTTAACAGATAAAAACCCTTCAGCTGCGAGAGAAAATAAGAATTAGAATTAGAATTAAAAAGTGAGTCATTACTATGAACCCACCTTGAACTGAAACATGAATTGAATTGGTTTGTTTTTCACTTCTGCATGTATACGTGCCGCTGTCATTAACATTGACCGACGGTACAGAGAGATACACCATTTTAGTAGAATAATGGGAATCCTCCAAAATGCAAGCCTCAAATATATAAAAAAAACCACATTAGGTAATAATACAATAATAATATATTAAAGAAGCTTTCCAAATATTGCAAAACCTCGTTAGTGTGAACAGAAGAGCAGACTGACTTCTTCATTTTGTCGTTGTCTTTCCACCATCCAGGGACATCTGGATACTTTACACTGCAGCGCATCAGTAAGGACTCTCCAGGGCTCAGGATCACATTCAAATGGTCACTGTTTGTTAAATCTTTGGAGGAGTTTGTCAAGTCTATAAAATACAGATTTGTAACATTCTAAAATCAATGAATGGTTTACTTTGTAAACCAAAATATTGCTTGCTAATTACCGATGTCATAGAGTTGGGTGCACTCCCGTCCAGCTTTGTTGGAGGCACAACACATTGCTTGCATTCGGTAATAGTCAGTGGAGGATATATTACTTCCAACACTTCCATCAATTGTAGTAATAGTTTTACCTTTATCTCTGTTTGAAAAAAAAAAGAACTGAGAATTGTGTGGACTATTTTCATATCTATATATCAAATTAATTATAATAAATACCTTGACCATTTTAGAGAAGGCTTTGGGTATCCATCAGTTAAGCATATAAACCAAGGCGATGCTAATTCGCGATATTTATGCAAAACCAGCTGTGGTTTCATGGGTCTTTCTGGAAGAAAATAAATGTTTTTGTTCGGATTGTTTATTAATAAATAATTAACAGCTTTATAAACAGACTCTCAAAGTATGTATCTGCTCAAACAGATTATGTAAACAAAACATAAGATGGGAAATGTGTAAATGTCTACATTTACGTTTTATCTTATCTTAAAGATGTATCTGTTTCTTTAAAAAAATATCATTGGTTAATAAACAAAAAAACATTGCTTAATTAATCTATAATCAAAACCATTGTTAGTTACAACCCAAACTTCAATCAACAAAAGCTTTAGCTGTCAGTTACTTGTGATCACATGAAGATGCACAATCGTGGAGGTTAAGGTGCCGTTTTGGGATCGACAGACCATGGTGTACTCTCCGGAGTCTGCTTCAGACTGTATGTTCAGGATGTGGCTACTATTTCTGAAGACAAACAACTCATTACTGCTTTGGTCAGGTTGTGACATGACAAAAATGAATATGTTGAGACACTTACATGATCAGAATTTCCCTCTTAGTCCACTGACAGGTTTGCCCAACTGCCTGGGAAATGGTGAGAACTTTACCAACGTAAATGTTGACATGACCAGAGGCATTGAGAATATCAGCGGATGTAATGCATGTCACCTGAAAATATATTTTCAAATAGTCTTAACTTTCAATAACTTGAATATTAAATCAAACACAATGTTTCACCTTGTGACTGGGTTCACATTCCGCTGAACTCATAGAAGAGTACACTCTAGTAGCAAGGAGCAGGAGAGTACCTTTAAAAAAAAAGTAATTTGAGTCATTTTAAAGCTAAGAAGGACATACAATAAAAAAATCTATTGTCTAATCATTTGTTTTGTAAATTTAATTTTTAATTGATTAGCTGTATAATTGATTATGTAGAAAAATCTAGCTCCAAACATAAATATTAAGGCGCAGACTTAGCCCAATGACTTACCTACAAATATCATCTCTCAATCGTTTCTCTAAATTACAGTGACATTTTCACTAGAGCTGTGACTGAAACAAATTGACCAAGATCGGTGGTTTTACATTTTAAAAGAGGAACCTCCATGACGTAACAACCATGGGGGAAACTACAAAGATTTATTTTGTGATAATTGATATTTAAATAATGTTATATTGGGTAGGCAAAGTCCCAGTTATAATATAAAAATGTCATATGCAATTAGTTTTGAGGAATTGACCACAATTTGTCCTGAAATGTTGACGTGAAGAAAAGCCTTTCAAGACTCTCTTCACAGGCTGCTGTCAGCAGCAAGTGCTTGAAGTACCCACAATGCAAAGCCATGCTAAACCCGAGCAGCAAAACAACAACAGGCTAGCGTTACACTTTGCAGGAAGCTGCATGGACTCCGAAAAGAACGATGAGCGGGGATTTCATGTTGTAATGTAACAATTCAGAAACAAAAATGCACTCCAGGCTTACGACGTGAAATCCGTTGCGCACATCAGAGTTGTTGGTGCTGAATTGACTGAAGCTGTGTTTTGAGGGGACAAATTGCATGCTAGCTGCTAGCTGCTAGCGCTAGCTCCGTGCGTCTCTATGTTTGACTGTGTTTCGGCGGCAGCAGCGGTGCCATGAACAGTGGACTCCCAGCCGGAGGTCCCGGGATACCCGTAAAGGTCAAGTTCTGCAGGTACTATGCAAAAGACAAAACTTGCTTTTATGGGGACGAGTGCCAGTTTCTGCACGAAGAGCCGTCCATGGCTAACCTGTCGCTTCACGGTGGCAGCAGTCCTGTCCCGATGTCCATGGCCGGAGGAGGAGCGACCCCAGCGGCATATGCGCTCAGTGGACCCGCAGCCACTGGTCCAAACGGCGGAACTGGCCCGAAAAAGACCGAGACCCTTGGGCCATCTGGGGCGTCTCTGGAAGGACAGCTGTTACAGAGTGAGTCACGCAAGTCTGGAGCAACCCAGGCCTTTTGCTCAGTACTCATGGGAACTTTAGCGTGGGCCTTGTGTGGCTATATTTAAATCTAGTCCGAGGATTCATCGAGGCCCCAAAACCCGAAAGCCACCAGATATTCCCTGCACAGTACAATGAGTATGCACGAGGATGTGTGTTGTTTAAACTTGGTCTGAACAAAAAGACGGTAGTCTGCAGTCCGTGGGCTAAATGTTTTGTGACAGCTGCATTTGGGGCACCAGCTTGCGACCCTCGTCGTTAGCTTTGGGAGCTATTGCTGCTGACGATTCGCTATCATTTGTGACAAATATTTAAACTTTTCAATCCCTCTCAACACTCCTCCTTTGTGTCTTCTTGGTTTCATTGTCATTGTGCTTTTCTATTTGAAACTTTCTTTTTTGACGATCTGTCTTATAATATCTTGCTTTATGTCATACTTAGTTCCAGGAATGGAGGGAGCAAACCTGAGTGATGCCAATCTCACCAATTCCTATTTCAGCAGCAGCTTTATTGGGGTAAATGGGTTTGGAAGTCCAGCAGAGTCAAAGTATTCCATGATGCAGGTATGACATATGGTTAATACAGTGCTTCTTGCTTTGTATGCAAAAGTTCTTTATCTTTTCTTATAAACACATGGTATTATTTTTCATTTTTGAAGCGTATGACTACCAGCAGCAGTTCTCCAAGTCTCCTTAATGACGGTGCCAAGAACTTCAGCCACAGCAGTCATGGTAAGAAAAATGATAATAATTAGTATTTGTTACTGATTATAACATGTAATGCATGTATTAATTCTGCAGATCCTGTAAACTCTCCAACATCATCACTTTTCAGTGATTTTGGTGCTCTTACTATTTCCCAGAGGAGGAAGGCAAGTGTTCAACCTTTCTATGCATATGTTAATGGTTGTGAATTAAATGTTTTGCCTGAAATATCCCACAAAACAAAGGCACACAACCAGGCAATCTTCATACAGACAAGCAGCTGTTCTAAATGTGGTTACAATGTGTACAGGGAAACATTCAATTCATGAATTTTATTTATGTATTTATTTATTTATTTGAAAAATGGGTAATGGGACCCTTCACTGGAAAACTTGTGTAGTTTTTTTCTGCAGGTGCTTGTCTAGGACCATCCAAAGTAATGTTTATTTTTAAATATATTCAGACTCCTAACCCAGCAGCAAGTGAGTTCATCCCTAAAGGAACGCCGCGTATGACTATGGCCCAGTCTCCAGTCCCAGCTTTCCCTTCAACTATGTTTCCTCATCCTGCCCTCAGCAGCTCCACAGCTGCAGCTCTGGCCCCAGGTCAGAACACTTTGTTTTGAAAGAATTATCTATTTATATACAAATCATAAAACCGACACATTTCAATAGCAATGTATTTGTCAGGGCAATTTGTGATTCCAGAGTTGCCACATGCGGTAACATGACTACACACTATACACATATTCAACAATGAAAACATTTCATGGTCATAAACCTGATACGTTTGCAAGAAAATGGCACATGTACATATTTACATAAAATGTTTTTTCAGGGTACATTCATAAACATTGTCAACAAGACTTTATTGTTTCGTTAATATGAAATAATGACTTTGTACAAACATAACATTTTTCATGACAAAGTGTTAATTGTTGCATTTCAGGAATGTCTTTATCCGCGGGTTCGTCTCCTCTTCACTCTCCCAAAATTACACCTCACACTTCACCTGCTCCTCGGCGGCGCAGTCACACACCAAACCCAGCCAATTACATGGTGCCCAGTCCTGCTACTGACCCAGCCTCTCACATTATACAAAAAGAGACTGTGGGGGGTACAACATACTTTTATACAGATAACACACCAGCTCCAATGGCTGGAATGGTATGTATTTTGCACCTAATACAACAGGTTTCATTTCATTAAATGGGTAACTGTGTAACTTTATGGTTTTTCTGCAGGTGTTTCCTTCCTATCATATCTATCCCCCCACAGCGCCCCATGTGGCCTACATGCAGCCTAAAGCCAATGCCCCATCCTTCTTCATGGCTGATGAACTTAGACAGGTATTCCACCCACTTCAATACTATATTAAATATAATATAGCTTAAAAAAATACACTATATTGATGCTGTGTTTTCCTTTATAGGAGTTAATAAATAGACATTTGATAACAATGGCGCAGATTGACCATTCAGAGAATGCAGGTAAGTCCATTCATAGTGATGTTTAGTTAAGCTGTGCTTTTGATAGTGTTTTTAGAATATTATTATTAGAATGTTAAATACAATGTTAATAATCTTTTAAAAATATTTTTTATAGATGTTCCATCTGAGGTAGACAGCTACCACAGCCTTTTCCCACTAGAGGCACTCCCAACTCCAAACCGCATGCAGAAGACCAGCAACTTCAGCTACATCACAACCTGCTACAAAGCGGTCAACAGCAAGGACGATCTTCCTTATTGTCTGAGGAGAATACACGGTAAATATGCTGTTCAATAAAAGGAGGCATTTACAGCTGGAGAAATGTAATGTTTTTACAAATGTTTTTAGGTTTTCGCCTCGTTAACACAAAGTGCATGATGCTTGTGGATATGTGGAAGAAGATTCAACATTCAAACTCTGTAACACTGAGGGAGGTTTTCACCACCAAAGCTTTTGGAGACCACTGTAAGACTTCAATTGTATTAACTTTTTTAATGTAAAAATATCTTGTTAGTTCTGATTTACTCAACTGCAGGACGAGAGCGTGAAATTTGTCTGTCTGATGCTTGATGCTTTCTTGCAGCATTGGTGTTCTCATATGACTTCCACGCGGGCGCAGAGACCATGTACAGCAGGCACTTCAATGACCCAACTGCAGACTCGTTTTTCACGAAGAGAAAGTGGGGTGAGTAAGAATTAAACTGTTATCACTCTACCTGCCAATGACGTCTATAGACGTTTTTTTGCATTAATGTTACCCTCTTAACTGCTAAAAAGTTATAAGGAAACCTACATTTTTTTACTGAAAGTCAAGAGACGGAGCTTTCATTTGGAATGTTTCATACTTGTGTCAACCAAGGGCTCACATTTATATGGTTTGGAAAGACACTAAAAAATATCCAAAATCTCTGGCCGTATGAGGGATGCTTCTTTATATATGGCTGGCAGAGAATAAGTTAGATTTTTATGAGATCTTTTGTCACTGAATATTTAATTTAATATCATAATTGAACAAAAGTATTTTGCCATTAAATATTAGTTGGAAGCAAATATTCTGATATAGTTCTGACAGTTGGAGATTGCAGTAGCTATTTATAAAAGCCTAAAGGAAACTGTGGCTGAAACTGATCCTTGGCCAGGTGCTACCAGTAGTGCACACGCTCGTTTACGTGTTTTGTTTTACAATATCTTTTGATAATGATAATCTCCATCTGCAGGACAACATGAGCCTCCCCCTCCGCGTCAGCATGCAGGTCTACTGCCTGAGTCTTTAATATGGGCATACATTGTCCAGCTCAGTTCTGCCCTGCGGACCATTCACACTGCGGGTTTGGCTTGTCGGGTTATGGATCCCAGCAAGATTGTAATCACAGGAAAAACCAGGTACAAAGAGTTTATAATTTAGGTGTACATTTGACTGTCACCTGTAAAACATATGAATGTCCCTTTTTTAAAAGAATTATTCACAACCATATAATCCTGTCTTGGTGCAGATTACGGGTGAACTGTGTGGGAGTATTTGATGTCTTAACATTTGACAGCAGTCAGACTAATCATCTTGCCCTAATGCCTCAGTACCAGGTATAGTAACCCACTGAAGTCTGAAGACATTTCACGCCCTCTGGTAGTTATTAGATTGTGTTTTTCTGCATCTTTATTTTAGCAAGCGGACCTTGTCTCTTTGGGCAAAGTGGTGCTGGCATTAGCTTGTAACTCTCTGGCTGGAATTCAAAGGGAGAACCTGCAGAAAGCCATGGAGCTGGTGTCCATCAACTACTCCTCAGACCTCAAGAATCTTATTCTGTAAGATAATCATTCAAATATGCACATCTATCAATACAATCCTTTTCATTACAAGTTATTTTATTTGTATCCTGTATTTATAAGTGTTCCCTGTTTTAACCCTTTAAGCACCAAAGTCGCAATATTGCGACAAGCAACATTGCTCACTTAAACAGGCTGTATCTATGAATGTGGTGCAGAGTCTTGTTAATACTTTTCACCAGGGGTTAGTGGACATATGCGCCTGTAATATGAGCAGCATTTGTGGGTGTGGTTATATTGAAAGTTTTAGAGTAAATTGAGTTCGTAAAACACCTGCGGCGCAGCTGCGCGGAGGCGAAGTAGCAGCAGTAGAACTGAGCGGAGCGAGAGCAGAGCAGAGGGAAAGAGTGTTTTTTCTTTTACTCACAAAGTCTTCAGTACCAGAGAAGTACTTTGTCTGGTCCTGGCTCACTCAGATTCAGTGTTTTTTCTTTTACTCACAAAGTCTTCAGTACCAGAGAAGTACTTTGTCTGGTCCTGGCTCACTCAGATTCAGAGGAGGAAGACACACAAGTGTCCTGTGAAGCATTATTGGTGACCGGGAGACCGCACCATAGTCCACAAACAGCCCCAGTACAGCGGCTGCTTCGCCTCTGCGGGGCCGCGGTGGAAGCATTCCGCGAACGCCAAGCAGGGGACGTGGTTGAGGGGGATCCAAACACCGGGCATGTGGGTGAAAGTAGTGGGGGTAAACATCCGCGGGGAACGCGGGAGACGCGACACGCGGGAGAAGCCGCGGGAAAAAACACTCTGCTATTCGCGTTCACTCAACGGCGATGATGAGGATGAAGGCAGTTCTTGAGAGAAAATAATCCACAAAAGTGGATCAGAAGTGTTGAAGAGCCTGTTGTTTATTGTTGAGAGGATCTGACAAGTTCTGAGCCCATTCATTTCATCTCTCTGTCCAAAACGAGCAATTCTGGAGCCTCATTTCCACTGAGAGAAATAGTATGCCCACCACTTCTTTGAAAGGGAAATATTGAAACCAAACTCCAGATTTCATGAGTCTAAACTATAAAGAGTGCTCTCTTGATCATTGAAGGTCTTTGAAAATAATACAATTCCATATGGCTGCTGACCAGTGCTAAAATATTTTGTATAATCTACATCAGGGAATTAATTTCTATCCCAAATTCATTTCATACTAAAGATATTTCACATTGACTGTTGATTAGTATTCCCTGATCTAAAGAAACTCCCAAGATACAGCTTTTTGAAATCGTTATACAATAATTTACGTTTTCCAAAATGGCCGCCACCTTGATGACGTCACAATATGCAAATTAGATGACGAATCAACTTCCATCCCAAAGTTTGGTTCATACTGAACATATTTCTAATTTACATTATGCCTTTATCTCAAACCATTTTAAAGTTATAGCCTTTTGAAATCTTGAAATCAAAATGGTATATTTTCTTGAAAAAACTCCGGCGCCTAAAGGGTTTAGACAAAAATGAATGTTACATGTTTTTTGCTCGGGCAGGTACCTGCTGACTGAACAGTCACGTATGCGCAGTGTCAATGACATCATGCCGATGATTGGAGCTCGCTTTTACACACAGCTGGATGCATCCCAGATGAGAAATGATGTCATCGAGGAGGACCTCGCAAAGGTACAGACCCATTATCCAGTGCCATTGAAATGATCTTGAAATGATCTTTTTGTCACTCGGTGCCAGTGCACGTCCAGTATCACCCATCAATAATTCTCCTGTTTGTTTTATCAGCTTTCTTTAACCTTACTCAGCTCTATTCATGCAACAGTGTCAAACTTGTGCTAAGTCATTATCATAGTTTTCCATCAGTTTTCCAAATAGATATTCAGCAGCATGATAGGAAAGCTATTCATACACTATTTGTTATCATTGTTTTCAGATGGATGAATTTTACTGTATGTTGAGACAGTTGTGTTTAGACAAACTTTGAGAGTTTTTAATGCTCTAATTACAATTTCATTGACTTTAACTACACCAGTACACATGTCAAACAAATCCAAACATGCATTATTTGATTGTTATTTTACAGGAAGTGCAAAATGGCCGCCTTTTCCGTCTGCTTGCTAAGCTGGGCACCATCAATGAAAGGCCAGAGTAAGTGAATCATTTCCAGCTTGGACAACTATTTTGCTGTGATCTTACCCAGATGTTTATTTTTAGGTTTCAGAAAGATCCCACTTGGTCAGAGACGGGGGATCGTTACCTGTTGAAACTTTTTCGAGATCACCTCTTTCACCAAGTCACAGAAGCTGGAACTCCCTGGATAGACCTCAGCCACATTGTTTCCTGCCTCAACAAAGTGCGTACACTTTGAGTTCTAACATTCTTTGTTCTTTATTTTTATATAATGTATTGTACTTGTGTTACCATCCCTCGCAGCTGGACGCTGGCGTTCCTGAGAAGATCAGCCTGGTGTCTCGGGATGAAAAGAGTGTCCTGGTGGTGACGTACTCGGATCTGAAGCGCTGCTTTGAGAGTACGTTCCAGGAGTTGCAGGCCGCTGCCTCTGGTTCTCTGTAGCCCCTTGTCCTTGGGCACCACAGACCTAGAGCACACGTTTGCACTACTGGAGGAGCAGATGACTGGAGGGACATCAGCATGGCGAAGGCAGTGGGGCAGGGCTTCATGAACCTCAGTCTTATACACTGACCCTGTCCATAAGGAAGGCTTTTTCTAAAGTGTATTTTTTTATTTTTTCATGAACCCCACAGCTTAAACTGATGAAACAAAAGACACACAGAAGCTGTGACCCTTTTTTAGATTTGGGGAACAAATAAAACACAAACCACTTGGTTTGAACCTTTTCCTGCTTTTATTGGTTAATTCTACTGTCTGGGTCATTTTTCTGTGGAGGATGCACTAAGATTTTAATTTTTTTTTTTTTTCTGAATGTGTGGCCTACAGTATGTACAAAGGGGGGCAAAAGTCACACCCGGACAATTACCAGAACTGACTGATTTAAGGAAAATGCAGCTTCTTCCGACTGGAGAAACCCCTTCATTTTGATGCACTAGGAAATGAGACACATCAACACCATAATCTGTGGTAGAACTGAGCTCATCTTTGTGTAAGATGATGGTTCCTCTTCACAAGGACAGAGCACTTGGATGGAGGCATGTTCAGGACATTGACTTCGGCTGTTTTGGCATCATTTGTGGACAGATTTTTGCTGTGTTTTATGATGCAGCACCGGAGTCGGATGAAGTGTCTTCTCTTAATGTGTAATTTTTGGTGTTTTGTTACATATGTAGCGACCCTTAGGAATTACAGGACACTTGAGTGACAAATAGTGCATCAGGGGGAGATGAATTCTAGCACTTGATTTTTGGGGGTGGGACTTGTGTGGCGCCGAGCCCAGAGCTGCCTCTTTGTGGAATGTTCTCATTGTGTCCACCCCATCCTCCTTTGCCTTCACCCAAACCTCAGTGGCATCACAGAATCTGCTCCCACCCTCTGAGTGACAGACATTATGCTTTATGAATTATTTTTCTACCTGGGATTTGACTTTGCTCAGTTGTGCAAAGTTGCAAGACTCGTGTTAACTTTTTTTTTTTTTTTTTNCATTCAAACTTTTTTGGTGGACCAATTCCATGTGGGTTAGTTTAGGGGTTTTGCCAAAAGAAGTAGTGAAATGAGAGCACTCAACAGATGTTTGTTTAGTATTTTGCAATCATGAGATGGAGTTCACTTGTCGTGGCTTGAATCTCTCTCACAGCTGGAGGGACCCAATGATTGAATGTGTTCGGCCGTCATCTGGTCACTCCTGTCCGATCAGCGCGCTTCTGTGGTGTGGGTGGGATGTCTTCAGCTGCTGTGGATGGCTTTGGAGATCATATTGGAAAGATTTCATGTTGCCCTTAAGCACATTGCATATTCTGCAGAATAAAGTATAATTTTTTAATATGAATTGTTATATCAGATACAAATTTTCAGGTAGACATTTATCACGTTGACTGCATAGGAAAAATGAAATGTGTAGGTATCCTCTGTTCTTGGGGGCAACATTTCCTGTTAAGATCTACTTCTTATTCCTACCTTTTTTGTAAAGTGAACAGACAAGTATCTTTAGTGAATGTGGTGCTCTAGAAACTTCAAAAACACAATCTTTTGTCAGACAAAAAGTTCATATCTTTGACACACTCCAATGATGTTAGATGACCTTCCCACATCACACGACTACAATCACCATCTTAGTATGTTTTAAG
>JAPMNZ010964104.1:0-16536 GCA_029875035.1 Pomatoschistus microps | reverse complement strand
TGGTATTATTACTCGAACTGCGCATACGCGAAGGGAACATTCAGTGCTATGCACCGCCGTCTGGCGGTCAGTAGGGATGAAATAGAACTATATACGTACATTTATTAATATATAAACTGTCTTCTTTACTTTTTTAGGGCCAGAATTAACAAACATAATGGCTTATAATGAGTTCTGAATCAGAATGTATTTTTATTGCCCACTACTAGCAATTTTCTCATGGTACGAACAACTTATAGAAGTAAAAACTAGATAAAGACATGAATAAAAAATCTTTTAAAAATAATCATAAAGGAGCCTCGTAAATGTGCGTGTAACCCCGGTGCTGTGTTTCTCAGTGAGTCTCTGGAGCCTTGCAGCCTGTTCTCATGGGTGGGGAAGAGCGTGTACCGTGCAGTGCTGAGCCCAGAGCAGGAGCTACGGCTGCCCCTACGCGCCTGCTTCTACAGCGCTGGTGTGTACGACCTGAGCCGCTGCAGGGTCCTGGTCCGGCCCACCCTATCAGACGCCCCTCCAGAGAGCGTACGAGGCTATGGCCCTGCGCTCATAGTGATCAACAACGCTTGAGCCCTGTGTGCACGCCCTGGACTGCGATGTGATCAGCTTGAAGTCTGACCTACTTCAAGGATACTGAAAAAGGTTTCCTCCGTTGAAACTTGTTAAATGTAGACGTTGCAGCTGAAAAAACATGGTTTGCATGCTCCTGCTGTGCAGAGGTGGCAAAAGTCCAAGTACTTAAGTAAAAGTATAGATGCTTGTATAAAGGACATTTTAAGCATTTCTCCTGAAACACAAACAATACTGTTGAGTGAAAAAGACTTCCCACCTGTGCTGCAGTGGGACTGACACAAACTCCACTGAACTGTGTTCCAGATGAGCAAAAGTTCCAATATTTTTAAGAGAGGGTAGTGGACAAAAGTGTGAAATAGAATTGTTTTGGCCTAATAATTTTTAAAACTCTACTTAACCCTTTACCTTAAAGATATTTACGGTTATTCAGGATTTGTACTTTACCTAATGTCCTTATACTACCAACAAAAGTTCAATGATTGTCCATCACAAAGTGGAGCCGTTTGTCAGGCGCATGACTCTTGGATACATCCCACACTTCTACTAATCCTAAGCCATTAGGCGCCAGAGGTTTTTTAAAAACTTTATGTACAGACAAATAGTGGAGTCCTGAAACTTGATAAGAGATGAAGAAGTACTCAAATAAATAACATAAAAAGGACCGCTTGTGGAATCCAGGTTGCTGTATAGAAAGCTGTAGTAGCAGTTCTGCTACTTCAGCGACTAAAGTGTTCAAATCACAAAATGCTTCATGAAGTGACATTACTAACTTACTTCCAGTAGATATAATACACACAAGCACACAGTGTACATCAACCTTGGACATAATCATGTACTTCAAAGTATCTCCATCATTTCTCATGCTTTTTGCATTGTTGATTTTGTAATTTATATATTATGTTTTGAAAATTAATTATTCTCATTTACTGTTCATATTAAATAGATTGTTGATAAGTGTATTTGTCTTTTTTGAATCAAGGATGAAGGGAACTCTGCTGCTGATTCATGATCTACAACTGTAAAACACTCAAAGTTAAACTGGTGTACCTCATTTTCAACACACAAAAATGAAACTAGCTACAAATTCATCCAACAACAAAAAAATGGAAAACTTGAGTACCATCCTCTTTCCTTTTTCAGCCCATAAAGTAAAAAAGTGATAAGCAGGGCTCTTTCTTACTAGTATGAAACTGATAAAATGTTATGGTGTCTGATGGTCTGATTTATTCGTAACATTTTACTCTTTCAGAGACTTTTCTGTTGGAACAGTTTTTTTATGACTATTACTTATGAAATGAATACACAATGGAACCCAAGCTTTAAACATCAGGAACCTCATTCTATGATGCTACTAGGCCTTTTCCTGTGACTGATGCATTCTTTGGCAGGAGATTGTTTTAAACGGTTTTGAAAATTGCAGATAAATATCTCCTTACTGCTCCTAATGGTTGACCTTCTGTTGAAGTCAACCTAGAGCTGTTTGGAGATGGGAACGAAAAAGAGCGCATCTATGGGTGACGTCAGCACTTTGTTATTCCACTCCCCGCAAATGTTTGGTCAATTCTTATGTCTCGTATACAAGGACTATTTCAAAATTTTGTAATCAGGATCAGAGTGCGTCAAACGATTACGGAGATGGTTTACGTTTCAATAGTTGGAGCAAATCTTTGTCTATGCACTTCTAGTGTGCCACATTGAGCTTGCAAGTTGGATGAATGAAGAAAATCATCTTGACAAAACCCTAACCTATAATGTGAAGAGTTCTAGCAAGCCATGTGTGAAATGTAGTGTCCTGATAACGCTTGGTTTGGGTAATTTTGCTGCATAGCACGATGCTCTTAGCCTGGGAAGACCATGATGCTTCAATAGCAGCCTTCATTCTGTTTAAGCTTGTAGGAAGCATCAACTACTTTTAAATCTCCATGTTGACTGTTGTGATATGGACATACTAAGTGGACCAGCCAACTCCAGCAGAAGTCACAACTCCCCAAATCATGCACTGGAAACGTCACATTGGACCTCAAGCGGCTTGGATTGTGTACTACTCCCTTCTTCCTCCAGACTGTTTCCAAATGATCCAGCCAGCTTCTTTAGATGCTGGCATAGTTCAGGAGCAGCTTAAGAGCTACTGAATATCTGCTGTACCAATGAGTTTATTCGCCAATTGCAGTTCAATCATACGTTTGACTATGTACATAGAAAGCCATTCTTCCCTTGCCTGGTTTTCATAATCAAGTAAATGATCCATCTGCTAAACTTTAAAACCAATCCTGCACTTTCAGAATTACCACACGATAATGATTGGTGGCTACCAACATCTGGAGCGCAAGGACAAGGCCCATCACACTAGTCTGGTGCTTCAATTACTCTGCACCACAACCTTCAAGCCATGCTTCCAACATTATATTAAGATCTTCAATGTTTGCTTTGTATTTAGATATTGTATAATAACCGAAGATTAAAAAAGTTACTACTTAATGGCTCAAAAGTTTAAAAAAAAATGGAGGGGAAACTCTTCAAAAGGTGGAGCCACACAAACAAAACTTTCCCCAAATGTGAATGTGTGAAAGTCAGCCAATCAAGAGAACGTCATGCTTTTGGGAGCTTTATTCATGAAGTTAATCTTTCTTGGCAGCAGCTTTCCTCATTGCGGCCAGGACGTTGGTCAGCTCCTCCCTCTTTCTCTTGGCGCGAATGTGAGTTCCAATCTGAAAAGCACAGAATTTTAGTGTTCACTCAATAAATATATCAGATTCATCCCAGAGTGGGAACATTCGTGTTGCGGCACAGTAGATTTCCATCTATAAATGCTTCGCTGGATTAACGGGGGACGGAAGTATAGGACTGTTACACTATGAGCCAATATTTATTATTTCATGTAAATTTGCAGAATAGAAGTGACTATATTGCCCATTATTCTATTTATTGACCATGAAATGCAGCAATAAATAGAAAAGGGGGTCACTTGCAAAGTCTGACAGCAGCAGTGTTATACATTTGAATATGGTTAGATTAAAAACCTTTTGTAAAACAAATTTTCACTTCATTTTTGCAGTCATAGCTAAAGAGTCAAACACTCAGGACTAAAATAAACCATTTCAATAAATTTCTTGTTACAGGCCTAAACAGTTTAAATGTTCCAGAAGCATGTCCTCACCCTCTTCTTGATGAACTTGAGTGCCCTCTTGTCCTTGGACACCTTGAGCAGCTCCATGGCTCTCCTCTCGTAGGGGGCAAAGCCGCACACCTCGCGGATCATGTCCCGCACAAACTTGCTGTGTTTAGTCAGTCGCTGCAACACAGACGAGTAGATTTGTAACCAATACTGTACATTTTACAATAAGAACTAATGGTGGGTCGGCTCCTACGGAAGTCTGCTGTTGTGCCCTTGGGCAACACACTAAACCCCACTTTGCCTGAAGCCCCCGCTGAAAGATAAAGGCTGTACTATCACTGACAGAGCAGCATCCACCTGCAGGAGGATCAGGGAGGGGCCAGTGCTCTGAATTGGATGCAGCTCTGACTGCTTCCCCCGACCCAGAAATTGACAAAGGGGAAAAAAATTGATGGATGGGAACTAAAGGCCACTTCTAAACATAGACAAGATACAAAAATAGGTAAATGAAAGATTTAATTGGTGGGCTCTAAGAGGACATGTGAGTTTAAGCAGCAGTGGACACAAACTGGTTATTACATACATTTACCCATGGCTCAGGCAGCTTGTAACTCTGAGTTTCTGAAAATTTAAGATACCGTAGTAATATTGCTACAAATTCAGGACTGAGCCATATATAGACCAACTTGTCATATTGGCTTCAACAGGCACATGATCCGCAATAAGGAGATTTTGACCAGTTTGTTTTAACTTATTGATGTCCAATACAGGATTGGGGCTACCGACCTCTGATAGTTTACCCACGACACTCCAGTGTAAAAAACCATAAAGATACACTAAAATACTAGTCAAGGTGAAAGCACAGATTAAATATAGCCCAAATCAGACGTTATTACCATACTAAGTAACAAGGTTGCTTTGGCATAAATAATGAAACAGCATAGTTTTAAAGATGAGGTCTATTTCTGACTTTGGAATAACTTCTGACCGCTCTCCTCTCCACAGACATGACCTGTAATAGCCTATTTTTCCAACAAATATCAAGCAGAAAGCAGTAAGATGCACCATACACATGTCAAACGAGCCCAAACAATTACCAAGTACATTTACATCAGATCACGTCAGCAAGGACGCACAAGTCCTTCATGCACAATATAACTACGGGTTGTTTACAAAAGTGTGCACACTACCAATACTGCTAGTGTCACGTGTGCAACTGCAGGCAACTTCTAGTGATCAGATGAGAACGGGATATCCACTCCAGAGGTCCGTTACTTTGCATTTTCAGCAGCTACACAGATGTAGCCTGGACAAACTCCTTTGAACCAGACACAGCTAGCTGTAGTGTGCTAGCCCCGTGGATGCTCTGATGACTTACCCCACGTCGGCGGCCGTGCTTCGGAGCGCAGACGTTCTTGGTGACCGGGTGGCCCTTATTCAGGCCCACGGCCATTGGGTAGCGGATAGCCATGTCTGCAAGAGAGAAGCGAGGGAGTGTGAGCTCAAATCCGGGCTGAGACCTCAGACAGCGTGTAAACAGCACCCGGGGACACGGGCGAGTCAGCGTGTTGAAACTACCCGGGCTGTGGGAGAGTCAGCGTGTAGAGACTACCCGGGCTGTGGGAGGGAGAGAGACAGTGTGTGTTGTGTGGTGCGTAGCCGGACTCCGGGAGCCCGAGTGTGTGGTGAGTGCCTCAGTGACTGGAAGTCGGCACGGAGACACCGGACCGGGCAGAGCAGAGCCGGTCTGATGTCCATAATACAGGTCAGACACGGTGTTCGAAGGACATACGGGTTCGCGTGTGTCGGTGCACACGGGTTGGGCTAAGGATGGAAGAGATAACCCAAGGATGGTGCGTGAGTCCAAAGCATACCTGTGTCTGTAATGGCGGTCAGACCGGAAAGACCGCGGAGAGGAAGGCGGAAGCGGAAGACGGATTTAAGACTGTTGTCCCCGACTGAAACAATAAATGCCTTTCGGGTTAATAATGGACTTGATAATATTTCATTAATTTTGAGATATTTGGAGACCAATTTATTTAGAAAATAATGCCACTCGGCATAGATTATTATGCAAAAGGGTGTCGGGCATGCCTGACTGACGAGACATGGATTGGCCCCCCACGTGGTTACAGGTTATTTATATTAAATTCACAGGTATAGTGTAGTTTGATGAACATTTCCATAAATGCACCAGATTTCACCACAAATCTAAGTTTCATTTGTAGGCTCTGGACAGATACATTGTCACCGTAGTTAATGGGAGTCAAGGGCCAATTTCTATTCATCACACTCACACCTTTCGCTTAAAAGTCCTTTTATTTCTAGTTCAAAACACAATAGGAGCGTTACATTTTTTAAACAGATATAATATATTACATACATAATCGCAGTAAGTATTAAACATACGTTTATACAATTTATATTACAGGGCATGTTTGAGAAGAAATTAACTGACTCATGTGACTCATGGATCAGGTCACATCTCCCAAATGAACCAGCATTATGGTTCATAGTCCAGTTTAATTGATGAACTGGTAGGGCTCGATTCAGTTTATTTTTGCATTGTCCTAAATCGCAAGAGCAGTCAGGAGGATTTTGTTTTAAGTTGTCAATTTTCCAATGACAGATCGAACAATTCAAACACAGGAAAAGAAATAACAGCTCTCTGATTGGTCGCTGCACAAACGTCCCGAGGAAAAGTTGAGCGAGAGGTCCGTGCATTTTGACGCTCAAACGCGCGTCACCATTGACTTTGCATTGAAAGCAGACGCAACGCCTGTCCCGCACCATAGCATCTTATAAAGGGGCCAACTGCATTCAATGTGCGGAGCTCTTTACCAGGGCCGGCGAAAAGCGGGGCCACTTTACCGCGGCCACTGGTTTGTAGGGAAGCAGAATGAGGACTGCCCATGAATTTAATGAATTTAACAGAATGCCACTCCTGGACCTTGAAAAGCTTCTTTAATTTAATTTTCAAGGACCTTGCTGAAAATGAAATGATGGAGCGAAGTTTTCACTCAAAATTCAGCGTCACAGTGATTAGTGTGTGTGTGCGTGTGAAGAGCATACGACAGGGACTGTGAAGGAATTTCTGAATAGGGGTTGTTTGCTTAGAAACTCAAGTCGATTTTTACACAATGTGTTTTTTAATGTATAAAAATGACTACCTAACACCTTTGAGCTCAACATGTTGCACCTCAAGTCAAAATTACATCAAAAAATACAGAGAAATGGGCGGGTAAAGGTGGTGGATGAAACGGACATTTCCTTTCACAGCTCATAATGTCCCTTCATCTGCAGCTTCACATGTTCTTCCAGAAGGGTGTACTGGGGTGGGGGTATGGTCACGTGTTCTTCCAGAAGCGTGTGTACTGGTGCGGGGTGAAGGCCTGCTGGTAGTCCTCTTCTGCAGAGGACCGGGTTGGGCTCTTCTTCACCTCCCTCCTCTTCTGCCTCGCTCGGCGCTCTTCCTCTGACAGTGTGGACACGTCTACAGGCATCTGAGGAGCAGTGTATTATTGGACTTTCCATTTGCTATTGTTGGAGGAACTTCTTTAAATCGTATGTATGAGTTTATTTCATAAAGCTGGGGTTCTTGACTTTCAAATCACAATGACTACTTTTTTCACTACTCTTTTTATCATCTTTTTTTGACAGATTTAGACATTTGTCTTGGGGATCAGAAGGGACCTATATATATATATATATACAGTGTATACATATAACATGTAATACAAGTGCTTTATTTACTTAACTTTCACTACTATTTCGCTCAATTTACTTTCATTTTACTGTTTCCTACACTTAATGCTTTATAAGGTAGAAAAGTTTGAGCGACAGCGCTCCCATTTATACACATGGAGTGGGCGGGGCTAATGCTGCTGTTGGGAACATTATTGAAAGAAGAGGTGTGAGCAACTAGTAATCAAGAGGCCACTGTTTCTGTGATCATGACATGCAGCAGGAGCCCTTCATATGGGCCCCTAACCCTGACCCCCCACATAGGGCATGTCTGTGATTTTTCTGCCGATTAGTGACCGATCTATTGGTGTAACTCTATGAACAATTACAACAAGGCCAAAAAATGAAACCTTTTGGTGGGATTATATGTTGTGACCTAACAAACATCTGGAAAAACTGGTCCAGATGACACTTTTGAATCTTGTTCTGCTATGAAGCACTCCTGTGTCCGGACTGGCTCACTGAAGACTAAGGGACATAAAGGCTGGCCCTCTCACCAGCAGCACACGGCGAGGCTCCTTGTAGCGCACATGCACCGTGGAGCCGTCCGGCCGCAGCAGCAGCACAGGGAAGCTCCTCTCGTACCGCTGCCTCCCACAGCGCACCACACTGCTGCGGTTGGAGTTCCATTGAGCCGTGTGGGTGTGGAGCGGCGCAGAGTGCCAGAGGGCCAGGCTCCTGAGCACAAGCACACAAGTACAAACACTGGTTAGAGGTCCACTAGGACCCTCACATATGTAGACATTGTGTGTCTGTGTGTGGGCCATGTGGAGGTGGCTCTACATCAATATGATTCATAATGACTTAAAGCTGGGATGCTGAACTTTGAAATCCTATTTTCACTATATTATAAAATCCATGTCACTACTTCCTGGCAAAAAAAAAAAAAACACTTCAGCCATTCAGCTCTCAGTCTTAAGAGTGAAATAGTAACTCAAGGCTCCTTCACAAGACCCAAGCTACTTTCTAATAATAGCATTTCGTGGTCTTTTATAAGACTCTTTTATTTATGAAAAGAGTATGGCACCCCAGCTTTGATTACTGCATACCTATGTTCTAAACTAAATGATACACAAACTAACTTATAGCACCTCTGCACTGTCCACACACATTTGTCCTTGTCACTGGGGTTGTGTCCACTCACCGGGACAGCAGGCTCCAGGGCCGGGCCACGCTTAGCCCACATACGGACATGCTGCGAACCAACACAGGACTACAAACTAAGAGAGAACCAGAGAACCGTAGAACCTCCACGAAGAACGGCCCGACAGGGCAGCGACCTCAAGCTTCTCCTTGGAACTGAAAAGGGCTATGAATAATGATGAACGCCACCCACTGGTCAGGAGTATGGGCCATGCATTCACGACAACATACTCAATGAAAATAATAATAATAATAATAATAATGATAATAACAACAGCAATAATAATAATAATAAAAACACATACCTAATTAGTGACTTAGTTATTGGTTGTACTTTATATGTTAGGATTATTTGAGATATGTAAGTAGAATGTTGGCTTTTGTGTTTATGTCTCAAGACTCCAGCAGAGGTCAGTGTTGAGCCGCCACTGATGCTACTCACACAGAGGAAGACGCATACAAAATATCGTCTTCCTTCCTTTATTTTCTTTTTACTCATCTTTGTGGTGATAATATCTTTAATTCAGTGACATAAAAATCTGCAAAACATGTTAAATTTGACTGGACTAAAGATGGAGCTATTTTTGACGTAAACATGTATAACATTTGAAGGACGACAAGGTATAAAGAAGGCCGTTTCTATTGAATTGGATGCAGTATCCCACTTCCGTCAACAGCGTGTATTTTCCCCTAAACTAGTTCTGCCAGGACTCTGAGAAACCTCCGATAAAGCCTTAACTCTTACTAAATCATCACGTTTTAACGCTAACCCTGACCGAAATAGTATACGTGACCTGATAGTGAATTCAGTTACCATCGAAAATGTACGTAGTCGTCGTCAATGCAACATAACAATGGATAAGTGTGTTCACCAATTTGACCAGTGTGACCAGTGTGGAACATAGTTAGTATAATAACAGTGTGGACTCCAGTGCAGACGCAGCCAACACATTTCTGGGACTTCTGGGACCGCGCACTCGTCCCTGAAACCCCCGGGTGCTCTGGGCGGTCCCCTTGCGTCAGCAGTCTCGTGAGCAGCGCCTGATGAAGAGCTGACAGCAGAGCCATCATCAGGGACCACAGAGGTAGGACAGTGCGAGGGGCCCGCTTCCACCGGTGCGCTGGTGGGTGGGGAGGGGGAAAGCTGGTTATATCCATTCTTTATCACAGGCGTTGATGGAAGAAGTACTTAATATTGATACTAGCGAAATGCATGTACTCTTCTGACTTTTATAAAGTAATATAAAACATATGTTACTTCCAACAGCGTACTTATACTTTCAACTGTAGGCATATCATTATTCCCGTCGTGTATTGTGATGAAACCATTCGTGGATTTAAACATTTGTCAGGTTACATCTGTCTGTCAAAAATATCACATAAGAACCTTGTTTTAAATTTCCCCTCTGTGAGATAAATAAAGCACATCTTATCTTATCTCAGGACCAGGCCCTGAGAACTAAGGAACTGTCTGTAGACCTTCAGATGAGGAAAAAAATGGGAGAAAATCCATTAGAAAATTAAAAGTTTATTACTCCCAGGACTCTTCCCAGAGGGGAAGAGGCCCACTTAATTTGTTGTGTTCTGAGGGATATATGTATGTATGTATGTATGTATGTATATATATATTATCCCTCAGAACATAAACAATATGTACAACTATTTGTGTAAACCAAAACTTATTTTTTCCCTCTTTGAATAATTGTGTGTGTGTGTGCACATGTGTGTGTTTCAGATGAGTATGGGCCAGAGCTGGCTCCGGTCCCCGTCTCTGGGGGGCCCTGTGTTCTGGACATTGTTGCAGCTGATGATGGGTCTCACAGGTGAGTGCTGTCTCCTGGCCTGGGACATTTACCATCTGTACTGCTCCAGTTTCTAAAGATTAGGTGCATTACTTGGATGCAGTAATACAGTTTTAATATTGATACAGATGTGGTTATATCAAACAAAGTAATTTTTAACACCAAAATAAATTAGAATCCTAATTCAATCTGAAAGAGTTAGGGTCCAGTGCTGCGTNAAAAAAAAAAAAAAAAAACTTTCTTCTGTACCTCTTTGTTTTGTTTCGTCTGTGTACGTTATAATTTTGTAAGGCTCAAAATAAAGTAAACAAATCAATCAAGATCAGTCCATTGTCAACGTGACATGAGAAAAAGTTCTGCCAACAGAAAAAATTAGTTGTTACAACATGTTTTAAACTGCAGTCTTGATTTGACCTGTTTTGAGTGATTATAACAATCTGCCCCACTGCGCAAAGACACATTGAAACAATGAATGAACGAGTAGGCTATATTTAGCAAAAAAGTGAATAATCAAGCATTTGACGTCGACCAAAGTCGACGTCAAATGTTCAACTACATATTGATATCGAAGTGGGGTCCTGGTTAGACATCCAAAAAGTTTTCCTGATCTGCTCGTTATTTAATCGTCCAGATCTGGACAGGGCTGTCTATATGCTGTGTATAGTGATAATGCACCTGTGTTCGGGATATTCAACTTTTGGGTGAAATGCTCATTCATGTTCTAAGGTGAAATTATGTGTCCTTCTCACAGCATATCAATTCACATTAATTAGTTAATGTTTTTTAACCTTTTACACAACTCCTTTAAACAAGGAGGTGAATGACCAAATTCATGATTCACATATTCAATTGGAATTGGTTTTAAAACATTCCTTCTTGTCATGCTTTGGACATATCTAACATCATTAGATCAAAACAACACCTAACAAGTGATCACCAGCACCCCTTCAGACAGGAGGTCCCAGAGATAAAGAGAATCAATAATCCAGTCATTGTACCTCTGGGTGACCCGCACAGGCCTCACACTACCAGCTCATGGAGGTCACATCATTACAGAACAGTGGTAAGGGAGCATCTACATTTGAAAAGGCATATTCATTTTCTTGTTCAAAAATTATCAAAATACTTTATTCTTATTTTACAAATTGAGGCATTTTTTGTTCCTATTGAGCTGGCATTCTCAATTACCGTAACATCTGGTGAACACATATCCCAGCTATCTGTTGTAAATAATAAATATTATGTTATAATAGATACTGATAGTCACAAGCCGAAATTAACCTGGCCTTTGCCTTTGCCAAACCAAACCATGTCATGCATCTATAAGAAAGAGAGGGTTGGTTTAAGGCACTAGCGTTTATGAAACCTAAATGATGACAAATATGGCATGGGTCACATTTATGTTTTTCATTGGGATGCCCAAACGGAGTTCCATAAATAATTTTAGAATGTAGATCATGTTTTCTCCTTTTTTCGAGAGCTTGACAGATGCATGATGAGCGCAAAGCGTGTGCACATTCGCATTGGGGTTAGCGAGTAATGTTCAATTTTGGAACCTCAAATTAGCGGTGCAAATTACCTTCGCCAGTTTTTAGCACTCAGGCCTTAATTCGAATAAACCGGGAAAACCAATTTTAGGTGATGGCTTCTAAAAAATGCAAGTATTTCAACAATGTCTGGTTATGCATACTCAATGTTGACTATAATAATTACTAGAAATGCATACTTAAGACATAAAATGTTAAAAGTTATTGTAGATAAGTTGGTAGGTAGGTATGTGTGGCTGTTGCTGTACTTTATACAATTGGGCCACGTTATGAGCTATTCTGCTTCCAGGGTTTTCCAAATGTGCATTCTTGACTGTAATGTGTAGTGACATTATGTTCGCTCTCTTTGTACTACAGGGGTGTTGTCAGCTCTGTCCGCTCCAGAGGGGGGGTTGCAGTTGTCCGCTCCAGAGTCCGTCATCCTGCAGCAGCAGCAGCAGGACACGATCCAGATCAGCAGCAGGTAGTGCAGGACTGCATCTAAGCATCATATTTTATACTTGCTGTAATTGCGATTAGGTTTGTCTTTATTCTTGCAGTCTGCTCACATGTTCTGTTCCCGTTAGAAAGAGCAAGTTTGTTATGAGGAACAGGAATTGCAGGGACAGGGACATGTCCCCAAAACTGTGTGTCTCAAAACTTGTTCTATGTCTTCAGTGCTCCTCTGAATGAGACTGTGCTACTGCTGCTAAACGTGACGTCCAGCTCCCACAGAAACTGGTCGACTGTGCTGTCCTTGCCCCAAGAGGTAACATGTGCTACTATCCCTGTCCTATGCCTGTCTACCCCTATATTACTCATGACCTACTCCTGTCTCACACCTGTCCCCTGCCCCGCCCCTGCCCTGTCCCTGCCCTGACTCTGGCCCTGCCCCCTGTCCTACCCTTTCCCTTCCTCTATTTTATCCATGTTCTAACCTTGTAAGTAGTTTAAATGTACAGGACGTGAAGTTAAATTGTCATGTGGTAAGATGGATGAAGGAACCCGAAATGCAGGGTAATTTTATAGAATAAATCCAAGGTAATGTCAAAATACAAAAATCCAGAACTGAAAACACAATTTATACTACAACATCTATCTATATTTTGTGCAAATTCAAATTCATTTAAAACATGGGACCACTAGGGCTGAGATGATGAGCCGATTTATTGCGTATTTTCAGCAATTAATAACTATTTTCTTCTTCAGCTTTATTTTACTCAAATGTGCACAAAATGTCATCCCAGAAATCTAAATAACTAATGTGTGTGTGTGTCCGCCTGTGCCTGTTCGTGTGTCCAGGTGTGGCTGACCGCAGGCAGCAAAGGAGGCTCCTTTAACGTGACTGCACTTGCCGTGGGACAGATCACTGCTTTCTTGACCTCCAACCGCTCAGACCTGAGGTGGGTGTGTCCAGGACTACTGGTCCTTGCTTACTGCACACTCGTACTGGACCGTGGGTAAAGGTCAAATTTCACATTTTAAGTTCAAGAATGATCAAATAATAATGTATTGCCCTGTTACAGTGAATATAACAAAAACTGTTTCACTGTGTCTCAAGTCAGCGCTTCTGAGGGCTCTGTTCTTGGTGCTTTTTCTCCCTCACTTCCCCTCAGCCCAGTTTTTATCATATTTCATAAGATTAACATACAGAAGACGGTTGCTATGGTTTGTCAAGACAAAAATGTACTCCAAGGGCATATCTTGGTTGAGATGTACATAGTTATCCTATTAACAAGCAGTTATCTTTCAACAAGAACCTAAACAGTTAAACATCTACAACTACGCAGGTGCCCCCAACTATTGGGTTGGTCTTTCTCTGCCTTCACTCAAATAAACAAAGAAAAGATGTGTTTGTAACTGGTGTGTGTTTTTGTTTGTGTGTGTGTTGCAGTGTGTCTCTGCGAATCCGCTTCCAGGTAATCCACAGCAGAGTGTTGGATATTCTCAGCGAGGTGATTGGCTGGATCTACTTCCTGGTCTGGTCAGTGTCCTTCTACCCACAGGCCTGGGAGAACTGGAGGAGGAAGAGGTGAGGCACACACACATGTGTAAGCCCTTTATTAACAGACAGAACATTTGTTAAGTCTTGATACCTGTTCCACACAAGAATAAAATCTAATGTGGTGTTCCCCAGGGTTCAATTTTAGGTTCAGTTCTTTTTAACTTGTACATGCTCCCTGTTGGCAGTACCATCAGCTTCTGTCAGTCTTCCCCAGGGCAGCTGTGGCTACTGCAGTAGTTTATCACCACCGTGTATGGAGTGAATGAATCATGACATGTGAAGCGTCTTTGAGTGTCCAGAAAAGCGCTATATAAAACCGATGCATTATTATTATTATTATTATTATCAGGAGACATGAAACTAGATTCTACAGTTTTGCTGCTGATTCACATCTCCATGTCTACTTCTGACACCAGGCCTTCAAACAAAACATCTATTTATTTATATTTCTTTTAGATTGTGCTATTGTTCTGTGCTCTAAAGTTTCTATATTAATTAATATTGCATTGTTTTTGCACCCCTAGTAGTTCCTCTGGAGGAGCCCTCTGCACTGGGAGCGGTGGTCTGGCTTATGGACCTGGTGGAGGTTTGGAGCCTTGGCTTCATCTCTCCTCTGGGTGCTGTGTCTTCCCCTGTGGCTTCAGGCAGCCCTCTGCTTCTGGTGCAGACAGCTCCTCGGATGGTGCTCCTTTAGCTGTGCATTCAAGTGCAAAATTAAAAGTTATCTGTAGGTTCTTGGGGTGGGTCTGTTGGGTGGGGTAATGGTTCAATGGGCTTTTTTTTTTGCAAAGCGCTTTGTGGTGCTTTTTCAATTAAAAAAATAAAAGATGAATAAGGGCTGTACACACATGTTGCTCCTCTAGTCATGCCTCTTTATCCATCTATTTCCTACTTAGAAATAAACTTTTGCAAATATGTTTTTGATGAGGGAACACGTTATTTCATGCTGGTCCAAAGCTTTTTCTCCTCCCAATCCCATGTTTCAGTGTGGTGGGCTTCAACTTGGACTTCCTGGCCTTGAACCTGACTGGTTTCATCGCCTACAGCGTCTTCAATATCTGCCTCTTCTGGGTGTCCGCTGTGAAGGTATTGCTCACATCAGATTAGACTCAGTGATCAGAGCACTGCACTTCCAGGCCAAGCAGCTTTTTAAAAAAACAGATGTTAGCTTAGTTTATAAATCTGATGATCCTAATGCACCTTCTGTTTATGTAGATTTTTGTTTTCTTTAGATCCAAATCGATAACAAATTCTAGTATAAAGTTAAAAACAAATGTAGTCAAAATGGAATCTCAATGTTGAAGATTTGTGCACTGCTATCTCTGAAATTAGGCTGGACAAAATGAAAAATCCCACCCCAGGTCTGTTTTTTGTTGATCCCCCAACATTGGTTTGAGGGGGATGAACGCATCCCATTTGTTTCTTTATCGGTTTGCTACAACATATTTATGATTCCTTTTTTGAGGTTACAGGCATCTGTTCATTTCCAAACACATGATAACTTGACTACTTGGGGGTAAGGACGTTTCCCCACAGTATTTGGAAAATAGTGTCTGGAATCATTTATCGTTAATCCTTTACTGCATCTTTAATGGTTGTAGATCAGCACCCATAGCAAAGATTTGAGCTAAGCGCAGATGAGCACTGCTGTCTGCTACGGTAAAGTAAAACTAGCAGAGCTTCCACGTGTTTGTCTGTGCTGTGATGTCAATAAACCAATGCTCAAGTAAATAAGACTCATTTTATCTCTGTTGGGGAAAGTGTGTCATGTAAAAGAGATATTTTAAAACTACAAAGTTACATTTCCAAAATAATTTTGCAGAAAGTAGAACTGGTGAGGGTCTTGTCTGGATTCAAAAGACTTAAATTCAGGTGTTTTTCTGTATGTTTTGCTCCATCCATGCAAATGCAAAGAACTCCTAGAACAACTTGTCACAAATACAGCCAGACTTTGAGGATTACTTTACCCGTTGTTGTTGAGCTGAATAACATCGCACCACCACTTTTGACACAATTTATGTTTTTATGTTATGAAAAGTACATCTCGAGTCTTAACCAACATACTTACCAACACAAAGCCTACATTAAATTGTGGATAATGTAGGATAAAAGTAGGCTTAAACCAGGACCAAGATATTTATAATGTTATATTTAGGAGAATAGCCTTTCACCAGTAATAGACATTCATTTTAAATCCAAGCAAGGCAAGTTTGTGCGCCACAACCACAATTTGTACACAAGGGAACGATACAAAACATGGGGAGAACATGCAAATTCCCCTCAGAAAGGCCCTGCTCCGTCCGGGATTCGAACCATTTCTCAAACCTAAAAGGGTGATTTTGTAGTGTATTGTCTTACAAAGTGTGTTGACTGTTCGCAGGAGGAGTTCCTGAAGAAGAATCCAAACGGGGTGAACCCTGTGACTGCCAGTGACGTGTTCTTCAGCCTTCACGCCGTCCTCCTGTGCTTGGTTTACGTGTGCCAGGCCGTCCTCTACCCGGTGAGCACAGCAAACACTTCACACCTGTATCTAGGAGGCTGTGAGTAGTAGTAGTAGTAGTAGTAGTAGTAGTAGTAGTAGTAGTAGTAGTAGTAGTAGTAGTAGTAGTAGTAGTAGTAGTAGTAGTAGTA
>JAPMNZ010964101.1:0-17263 GCA_029875035.1 Pomatoschistus microps | reverse complement strand
GGTTCACATTTGTCTTGGTTCACATTTGTCTAGGTTCACTTTTGTCTTGGTTCACATTAGTCTTGGTTCACTTTTGTCTTGGTTCACATTTGTCTTGGTTCACATTTGTCTTGGTTCACATTTGTCTAGGTTCACATTTGTCTAGGTTCACATTTGTCTAGGTTCACATTAGTCTTGGTTCACATTTGTCTTGGTTCACATTTGTCTTGTTTCACTTTTGTCTTGGTTCACATTTGTCTAGGTTCACATTTGTCTTGGTTCACTTTTGTCTTGGTTCACATTTGTCTTGGTTCACTTTAACTGGATCAATGTTGGTGCACTTGGGGCAGAAATGCTTAAATTCTCTTTCCTTCATGCTGGTGTCAGACTGTACAACAAACAATGAGGACCCGACCTCACGTGCAATAGTTGAATTAATGTCAGAATGTGCAATAGAACCACATGTCACTTTAGCCCGGAGCCTCATGCTGCTAATGTACAGGTGTAAACATACAACTATGTTTATTGCACTATAATATATAGTATTTTGTATTCATACTAAGATTTTAAACTTGCTTCTTTATTATAATTTAGTTCAGAGTTATTGTTCACTGAAATTTCCCCTCTGTGGGACGAATAAATCTTAAGTAAAAATGTTGGCCCTGATATAGTGGTTTTCCCTTGTTATTTAAACTAAACTGTTTTCAGTGTGATTCATGCATGTTTGAGTTATTAATATCCTCAGATACTCAGAGCCACCATTGCTCTCCCCTCAGTCCTCTGACCACCGGCATGAAGCCAGTCCCCCGGGTTTATCTAAGTTTCTCCAAATCAATATTTTTACCTAATTTTAAACATTTTATGATTAACTAGACATAACTGCAGGTGAAAGCTAGATCCTGGCAGGCCTCAGAAGCTAGGCAGGGCCGCGGCCCTGGTTAATACTGTGATGGGAGACCTCTGGGAACACCAGGTGCCATAGTGGGGCGGCTGCAGCAGTAAAGTGCCAAGCTGTTGTTGTGTCCTTAAGCAAGACACTTCACGCACATTAGAAACAAGTGTGCTGTGTGTTTGAGTGGTTGGTGGTGGTGGGAGGGACTGATAGCACATACAGGTTGCCTTGCTTCGGTCAGTATGCCCCAGGGCAGCTGTGGCTACTGTAGTACTTTATCACCACAGTGTATGGAGTGAAAGAATAATGACAGGTGCAGCGTATCTTAGTATCAAAAAAGCTTATTACTCCATACAAAATAACGAACAGAATCGGGTGATGTTCTGTTTAACTAAATCAGACCTGATCCAGTGAAAGTGAACCGGACCAACAAGAGACAAAAGAAACAAAAATGGTATCGAACAAACACAACAAACCCTGCTTCGGCGAGCCACAGTTCATCAGGTAGGATCCATGGGGCAGGATGTGAGCGGAGTCGAACCCATGAAGAGAACATCGCTCCCGGAACTGGTCTGCCGCAGCTGGGTCCAGAGCAGGTCTCGTCCAGGACCTCTGCGAGCCCAAGAACAGAGCGAAACACCGGCCGTCCATGGCAACACAGGAGTCCACTGCCTTCCATATTCCATCTGCAACCACAGAGCTTTGGGTAAAATAAGATAAGATACATACAGGACACTAAGAGACACAGGGAGATTCAGGTTCAGATTCAGATTCAGATTCATTTATTCGCCATTTGCAGTAAAACCACATTGGAATACATTAGCAAAAGTTCCCATTGACCGACTAAAACAGATCTATACAAGTGAAAAATCATTAAAGTGCTCTGTTTAAACTGATAACAGCTTGTGGAAAAAAACTATTAGCATAACGAGATGTCCTGCATCTCAGAGAACGGTATCTTCTGCCAGAGGGAAGAAGCTGGAACAAGGCTTTTCACGGATGGCCAGAAGAGTCGTTGATAATTCTAGTTCTAATTTAGGGAGAACCCTAAATATACAAAATAAGTAAGTAGCTGCTACGTTATGCTAACAAGAGTAATAATGTGCATTCTCACACAAGGCAGTACCAAAAAACTATACTCAACACTTCAGATTTATCTTTAGTAATTCTTATTTTTACTTATTATATTGTTGTGGAATAGTTTAGTTCAACGTGATGAAACCGTAATGGAGTTTTTTTTAAATTATTGATTATTAATCTTTGTAATATCTAGCCCTCACTGTTGGGAACATGCACAAAATGGGAACAAAACAAAAAGTTGAGGTACTAATTTTCAAACAACAAAAATATATGCAGTCAAATCCATGCGACTTGTTCCTCGCTCTGTGCAAATGTGTGTGTTTTTGTGCTTCTGTCACACATTTAGATCTGCTTTTTCAGGGATTTGATGACTGACAGGACTCTCTCTTACAAAAGATGTTTTCTAATAAGATTAAGTGTGGTGCGGTCAGATTTGGTCACATTATCTTTACTTGTATGAGATTCTTTCTGTTGGGGCAAACAAGGGGTTGTACAGTATGTCTGAAAAAGTTAGACAACCCACACTGCAAAAAAAATTAAAATATAAGGTAATAAATAAGACAAAGCAAGAAATGTCTCCCTTGGAATGAGACAAAAATCACAACAGCACTTGAAAAAAGACCAAATGGCTTGTTCCGTTGGCAAATCTTGTTTTAAGAAAGTCAAAATATACTCAAATTAAGATAAAAAGACGTGATTCAAGCATTCATTACCTTATATTTTGTCACTTTTTGCAGTGCAGCTTTAAAAGTACCAGAAGTGAACTGAAAAGTGTCTCATGCAGTACCTTTAATGCTAACATGAGCCCCAATGTACTTTGAACATCCACTGGCATGCCTTCTTCGGGGCTGCTTTTCCAGAGTCTCCCCGTCGTCTTCAGTAGATTCTTCAGTTTTTGTTCTTTTTGTTGCTCTTCTTTTGGGACCCATGGCGCCGCTGCTTCTCTGGTGTCTCCAACCTATTTCACCTAGAGAGCGACTATCCCAGGACGATAAAGGCTAATTCTTTAAGCGACCCTGGGAACAATGTGGAGATATATTGGAGTGGACGAGTCTGATATAGGATAAATTCATTACTCAACATTGCATATGTGTTACTGGTTTGCATTTACAATAATATATAATGATAACAAATATACAATCTGAAATAGTGGCAAAAGTGGCTCAGTGGGTAGAGAATCGGATATTTGAATCTAATGGTCATTGATTCGATCCTCCCCACAACACATGTCATCTGCTGTCTGCTGTTGTTGTGTCCCTGGGAAAGACAACCCCGCTTTGCCTGAAGCCCTCGCTGAAAGATAGGAGGCTCAGCAAGGGACTGGTGTGTTAAAACTTGAGTGGCAGCAACAATGGGACCTTTTTGAGAATATTTACCTCCACGATGTTTTTGAATTGTTGTCATGGGATTAGAATTTGACTAATCAAAAGTACATGAGAGATGGAGGACTCTCATGTCAAAACGCTATCTTGATATACAGTGGTTGATAAGGGACAAAAAGGATGTTGACCGGGAGTTGGGGACCACTGTCAAAAACGAGATTTTGTACTTCAAAACCACTGTAGTACCGACGATTGCAATATATGATCTCAATGCTAGATGGGAGTAAAAACTATACAGTGTACCACTACCTTTAAGTATATTATTTGATTTGCTCATTTCTAAATCCTTTGGCGAGCTACAGGTTGGAGTCCCCTGCCCAGATGTAGACTTTACTAAACAGTAGGACAGCCCAAGATGACAGCCTGGAGCCAAGTGAAGGTCAGGCGTCCAGGTCTCCCTCCCCGCAGCAGGGACCAGTCACCAGTCACCGGGCGCACACGCAGCTGCAGCCATTGGAGACACAGCAGCATCACGAGCAGCAAAATGGCCGCGCGTCTAAAGACTGACTCCACAGCGCTTTGAAATTTACATTTTTCTGCACATTAGGGTTTACACTATTACAACGTTAGTACTTATTTACGAACCTGTAGCTGGATCTGGATGTGTGTATCTTTGCATCGCCTGCTACTTGATCCTCGGCCCTGGCTTCGCTGCTCGTTTAGCCTCGAATGCCTCAAAACGCTAACTACGTAAATCGCACTGAAGCACTTTAGCCGGGCTAGCTACATGCTAGCTCCTCTTCATATGTGATTCTTGAGGTGAGTAGCTTGTTGCATGTCTGAGTTTTATACCTTTCCCTAGCATAACCCGGCAACGTTTTTCTATTCAGTCTTGGGTGTTGGGTGTTGTTTGCCGATTTAGCCAAACCTAGCTTTTCTCGGCTGTCAGAAACTTAGCCACCCTTGCTAACACTTAGCATTAGTAAGTTGTGCTGCCCTTTCCACGATTACGTTAAGGTAGATGTCTGCAATATGTTTGGTCGCACATGTTGTTAAAACATATCGATGTTGTTTGTACGTTCTAGTAAAATAAATGGTTAGCCCTTGAAAGTATAACGCTAACCACCTAAGCTAGCTACTTGTATATTTAAATAATCCCAACTAATGCATATGACCCTGTATCGTTTATGTGACGGTGTTGCATTGGCTGTTATAGAATCTTACCCAATGATTCTCGTTTATAACACTAAATGGGAAAGCAGGTACACTGCCTGAGCGTAAAACGAAACTCAACCTGATCACTGTGGGATAGTGAATATACAGCAGGGAGTACGTGCGTCTCCTTTAGCCCACATCTGTGCTGTACTCGAAGATCTGACACATTACTGTTTCCACTAATGTACATTTTCTTTAAACTATGATCTGTGGTTAGTGGTCACTAAACCTGCGATTGGTCTGTTTTCGCCCACAGTCACCATTTTTGCTACCACCTGACATCGACCTATCATATATATGTTCAACTTCCTTTTTACATGGGTTCTGGCTGCATAGCTCCTGCATTGTTTTTGTCTTTTCATGTGTTTCATGCTAAAAAATGTTGGCACTGTTTTCCCTATTGAAATATTAATTTCATTTAGCGCATTGTTTATCATTCAGAAACTAATGAAATCTTGTGTGTGTCCTTGTTTAATTTGCTGCTTTAGAAGAAAGTACATTGGAACAGGAGCAGTAGTTCATGGAAGACAAGAAAAGGAAAAAAGACGACAAACGGAAAAGGGAAACCTCTCAGAAGGTACTTCCGATCAAAAACGGGTTTACTTCTATAGATTACTTCGAATAATGTATTTATGTGATGGAATATTAACCAATGTTTTTACTATGTTTTAGGTTGTAGATCAAAAAAACAAAGGTGAGATTGGGGCTGGTATATCATTTTCAAAATATTTGTAAGCTTGCTCTGGATTACACTGTAACCTCCTCTGTCTGTTATCCAGTGCCAGACCTGACTAAGCCCACGTCTGCTCAGTCTCCTGCCACTCAGAGCAGCTCTGCCTCGCCTAGCCCTGGACCCACCCCATCTGCATCACCTTTACCGGGCACCCCGGGCTCTGGTAGTGCTGCCCCCTTACAGGGTGGCAACAATGCCAAACGCCTGCTGGTGGCCAACGGACAGCCCGCCTCCACCTCCAGTTCTTCCTCCACCACAGGCGGCCTCAGCGCCACAGGAAACGGCACCTCGAGTAGCGGAAGTGGTGCCCAAACTCCTCAGCAACAACCGCGCTACATGCCGAGAGAAGTGCCGCCGCGATTCCGCTGCCAGCAGGACCATAAAGTGCTACTGAAGAGGGGTCAGCCGCCACTGTCCTCTATGCTGCTGGGAGGTGGTGGAGGCGAAAGCCCTATTGCAAACTTAGCTGTTTCAGGTACTACTTATTCATTGTCGTAACCTAATGGTCTATTATTGTTTTTGTTTTTGACTTGATGATCGATTTAATGCTTATAATCTCTTAATTTTCTAGATTCTGGCGCAGCTGTCTCCTCATTAGCTCTCACCTCATCATCAGTTGCTGCTTCTACAACTACTACTTCTAATTATGCAAATTCCATGTGGGGGGTGAGCTCAGGCAGCCAGGCCTCCTCTCAGGGCAGGGAGAAGGTCATTGTTGATGGGAATGATCTGGAGGAGTGGCCAAGCATCGCTGGCAGTGAAGGAGGTGGTAGCGGCGGCGGCGGCAGCAGCAACAACAACAACAACGGGATGTCTGTGAACAGCACTAGTGCCTCTGGCAATCAGCCCTCACCCACTTCCTCTCTCTCTTTGCCCAATGAATGTATGCAGTCGTCCAGTGGCGTGGCATGGGGGACGGCTGCCTCCCAGGGTCATCTTGGAGGAGGGAGCACAGTCGCTGTGTCTGGTTCCTCCTCTCTTTCCAAAGCTTCCACTGTGCCAGGGAGCCATGATGCCAGTGGCCCCATGGAGGGCAGTAGTGGAATTCCAGGTGCCAATTTAAATCCAAATGCCAACCCTTCAGCCTGGCCTGCCCTGGTGCAGCAGGACGGGCCCGCTACTTCAGGAGAAGGAGGTCCGTCTTCCTTCAGTCACCAGGGCCCTGGAGGCCCCATGTCTGCCAACAACTCTGCTCCTCTGGGTCTTGGAGCTGGGGCCCTTGGGATGCTGGGGGGTCATTCACCTTTACCTGTGAATCAATCAAATGCCCATCAGCATCAACTTCACCAAATGCAATCTCGAGATGGAAAGTGGGATAGTGAATTAGTGGGACCAAATACAGCAGGAGGAGAAGGGGCTGGGGGGGTTATGGAGCGCAGCGGCATCGGAGGAGACCACAACCTTGGTTCTTCTTGGAGAAGCCAACCTTCTTTTTCTGCATCTAACTCCAAAACGGGTGCCTCAAGGACTGATGGATGGGACACAGGGAGTGGCGCAGGGATGCTCGTAGCTGCTGAGGGGGATAATGGAACCTCTGGTTGGGGTTACCCAGGTTCAACAAGTGGGGCTAATGCCTGGGGGAATGTTGGTGGAAATGTGAGTCAGACCTCTGGGGTATCTCAGGGAGGCTGGGGGTCAGAGAGAGAAGTGCCCAGCAGTGAGTGGGGGGGTGGAGAGGTGAAGGGTGCCAGTAGCAACAGTGAAGTCTGTACTTCTGGCAACCCAGCAGCCTCTGCTTCATCTCAGTCTACTATGAGTAGAGCTTGGGACAATCAGAAGGGAGGCGGTGAATCAGGGGAGTGGGTGGGGGGAGAGGACGCACAGGGGGGATCTTCATCCAGTGGTGGTAACTCCAGATCTGGGAGTGGACCTAACAGCAGTCAAAATCGTTCTCGCCGCCCGGCACCAAATGCTGAAGCTGCCTTACAGAACCTCCTCAGCCGCCCAGATTTGGACCCGCGGGTGCTATCAAATACAGGCTGGGGACAAACGCAAATCAGACAAAACACAACCTGGGACGTTGATGATCGTGGACAAAGTAAGGTTGGATCAAAGCCCGCCCCTTCTGGTGGTGTTTCTTCTCAGTTTCCTGGGCCCAGGTCAACCACCAGTGAATCTATGGTTTCTTCTGCTGGTTCCTCTGGAGAGGGCTGGGAGAGCAGCAGCAACAGTAGCAGTAGTGGAGCCTCTGTCTCTGGGAGAGCCCCACACACATCTGGCCCAAACATAAGAAATGTTAACATGTCACAATCTGGGCCAGCGTCTTCAGGGCCTACTGTAGGCTCTGGGGTCGTGTCAGGACCAACCCAGCAGGGTACAGCTACAGGCTGGGGGAGAGCAGGGCCAGGGGAGAGCCAAGAAGCCAAAGGGTGGGGAAATGAAGAGTGGAGAGATACCAGACCGGGAAATGGAGGAGGATGGGGTGATCTTGGTCAACAGGGTGAGCCATCGGGGGGCGGTGGCTGGGGAGAAAGTCAGGAGGAAAAAGGGACAGGTGGTTGGAAAGAACTGGGAGGGGATGCACGTGACAGTGGGTGGGGATCGGGGCAAAAAGCAAGGCCAAGTAGAGACTGGGGTGAGCAAGAACGCAAACCAAACGGAGGTGGATGGGAGGGTGAGAGGAAAAATGGGCCAGGAAACTCAGGTGGGGATGCGGGTGGGGGTGGTTGGGGAAGCTGGGATGAAGGCGCCCCCAGAAGAAATTGGGGAACAGGTGGTACCGGTAATGGAGGTAGTGCTGGAGGTGGAATGGGAGTCATAGGTTCCAAAACGCATCAAGGTTGGAGTGGAGGAAACAAAATGCATCAAATGCCAAACAGCCAGTCGGGCCCAGTCACAGGCCCACAGGCACAACTGCAACAGCAACAATCACAGCCCCGCAATCAGCACCCTCAGCAAGCATTGGACCAAGGGGTTATGCAAGGGACTATGGGGCGCAAACCCATGCCCCCAGCCCAGAACCAAAGCTCAGGCTGGGCTTCAGGTCCCATTCCTACTGGTTCAGCAGGAAGTGGTCCTGAACCCAGTGGTTGGGAGGAACCATCTCCACAGTCCATCAGCAGAAAGAGTGACATTGATGATGGAACATCAGCTTGGGGAGACCCAACTAATTATAATTATAAACCGGTCAACCGGTGGGAAAAGAACAATCCTCCAAATGGCCCACAGTCTCAAAATCAGGGTCAGACTTCGCATCAGCCACAAGGACCAACAGGCCAGCAGCAGCCAAACAGACAGCCCTCAGCACTTGGTGGCAACTTAAGCACTGCCCATGGGCCTGGAAAAGCTCCTGCTTTAGGTCAGTTATAAACTATTATCACACTGGATACCACTGGGGATTCACAAAACCCTTTTTCTCTTATCAGCCTAAAACTGGTGTCATAAATATTGTCTGTGTTGTTTATTGATTGTTCAGGTCCTTCAGGTTGGGGAGGGACCTCTCCTACGAGCCCAACAGTTGATAATGGCACGGCAGCTTGGGGAAAGTCTACTGATGCTCCCACTGGTTGGGGCGAATCAGATGATGTTGGTGGGAAGACAACAGGATGGGGAAGTTCCTCTCCAAACCCTATTAAATCTGGTAAAGAACATATAAGAGCACTTGAATATGGTGATGGTACTCTTTTTAATACAATATTCACCTCTTTTTACCGTCAGGGTCAAAGTCTATGCAAGATGGCTGGGGAGACAAAGAGGGATCTATGGCAGCCTCACGTCACTCAAGCTGGGAGGAGGAGGAGGAAGGAGGCGGCATGTGGAACAGTACCGGCTCCCAGGGGAGTGGCTCCTCTTGGGGTCAAGGAAGTAATGCAGGCTGGGGACAAAACCACCCTGGGAAGAAGCCCAATAACAAAGTAAGAGAAATAGAATTGAATGACTATCCATTTCATCAACTGTGTGAGTTGTCTCTGGTGGTGCAATGGTTTTGTCTTCAATGATTTTTTTAATTTAGATGATAAGGTATGTTGTGGGTTTTTTAGTACATAAACATGTTAAACCCCTTCATCCTTTGCAGTACCTAATGTGATCTGTGTTTGCAGGGTCCATTAAAGTCTGGAGACTCATGGCTGGGTCCCCTCAATAGACAATTTTCAAATATGGGAATGCTGGTGAGAACCGTTAATATCAATAGAGAAGCTTCTTTCTGTAATGTATTCTATATTCCTAAATGCATTTGCTTGTTTGTACTGGACAGAGTGATGATCCTGGTGGTTCACCTATGGATATGGGCCCTAATTCCCTGCTGGACAAAAAGATGGATGCAGAGAAAAGGGGCATGATGAATGATTACAATGGTGACATGAGGAAAGCTGTAAGAGGAGGAGTAGGAATGGGTTACCGCCCGTCTGGGGTCAAGGATGCTGCACCTGGAGATCCTGCGTTCTATGATAAGGTACAACATCATTTTACACTACTATTATAACTAACATACTTTTGTGATCATACCTTTGATCACGTCTGGGTTTCATTAGGTTCCCCCAATTTCTGCAAACATCTTAACTCGCACATAAGATCCTAATGTTTTTATTTTATTGTAATCCCCTTGGCATTTGAGTAGATTGTTGTGTATCAATAATACTTTTAATTAATTTTGTCTGCGCTTTATTTAATATCTGGTCATGTTTTGCTGGTATCAGGGTAACCAGGGTATCTTTGGAAATGTTGGCGGGATGCCTCAATCAAGACACCAGCCAAGTGTCCCTCCCATGAACCAGTCCCCGGGGATCCGAGCACAAGTGCCTCATCAGTTCCTGTCGCCTCAGGTATTTTGAGTTGTTTTTTTAAGTGATGGATTATCATGCAAGTGTTGGCAAAGAACGGCCCAGTGTTTGTATTTTGTCTTGCCGTGAATGCAGCAGTGCGTTTCTGTGGTAACAGGTGTTTTGTCTCTCAGGTGCCAGGCTCTGTGCTGAAGCAGATGCCCCCTCCCAGTGGAGGCGTAGGGGGTGTTGGCTCTGTGGGAGGAGTGGCTGGTGTTGGGGGAGGTGTGTTTCCTCCTCAACTGTCCCCACAGCATATCGCCATGCTTGGCAGCATCTACCCCCCTCACATCCAGTTTCAGCTGGTGAGAAGCTGCACGAATACTAGAGCTGTCTGAGAACGCCACGTGTTCCTCATTTTTCTTTTTTGTTCAATCTTGTTTTTTCAGGCCTGTCAGCTCCTCCTCCAGCAGCAGCCACAGCAGCAGCAGCAACAGCAACAGCAGCAGCAGCTTCTGCAGAACCAGAGGAAATTCTCTCCCAATGTGCGGCAGCAGGCAGATCCTCAGCAGGTCTCAATTAATTCACACTGCATAAATTATTATATTACATTTTATCGTTTTTAACATTGAACAACACATTTAGCTGGCGAGGATTATGGCGGTGCTCCAACAGCAAAGGCAGCAGCAGCAGGTTGGGGGTTTGGTCGGAGGCTCCAAACTGTCTCCTTCACACCACACTGTAGGAGGAGTGGGTCCTAAAATGCCTGGAGCCGATGCCCTGTCCCACTCAGGACTGCCTGGATCTGTAGCTGATTTACAACAGAAACCACATGGGCCATACTCTGGTCAGTGCCATCTTTCTCTTTGTGATGTTTCTTATTACAGTGTTGAAAATGAACAATTGTGTGATAAATGTTGCAGGCTTTGGTTCTGGGATGAACTTCCCAGGTCTGGACCTGGGCAGCTCTGTTATTGGGGGGCAAGGGCCCATGAAGGACTATAGTGGACAGCAATCGCGTTTCAAATGGATGATGGAAGGCCAGTCGTCACCAGACTCATCTCATGTCGATAATGCATTCCACAAAAATGGTGAGTACCAGATATATGGTTTAAACTGCATTAATGCTGACTAATTATTCCCTCTCTCAGGTCCTGTGACTCCCATGAAAATGCCAGGGGGCTCGCCCTATTCGCAGTATGACATCATGGTAGGAGACGGGCTCAGTGATAACTGGCATCGCACACCTGGGAACAAAATGGGGGCCAAGCCGACTGCTGCACCCAGCTGGCCTCCAGGTCTGAACTATATTCATATATAAACCTTAACTGTTGTTTTCCTAAACTACTGAGGACAAATGTGCAGTATAGAACCACATGTGTCACTCTACTTAGTCACTGTGTCCCAGACTCTCATGCTGCTAACATGTACAGATGTAAACATACAACTATTTGTTTATATTTATATTATACATTTCTTTCACTAAAATATACAGTACTCTTTTCTTGCCTCTTTATTTTGCTAAAGATAGATTTTATGTCTAGTATAAAGTTATTGTTTGTTTATCTTGTGCTGTGTGCTCCTCACTGACATGTTCTCACTGCGAGACGTCTTTATCTGAATCTTAATGCACCCGTCTCTTCAGAATTCCAGCCTGGTGTGCCTTGGAAGGGAATTGACCGCGTCGACCCTGATACAGATCCGTACCTTACGCCAGCGATGATGGGAAACTCTGTGTCTCCCGGTCTCAACGACAGTGAGCACCAGTTGTTGGACAATAATGGTGAGGGTCCTTCTGTGTCGGTCGTTACATTACTTATTTTTACATACTTTTCTTAGCGCGGTTCTCTTTGATGTGTTCTGCAGATTCCACTCCACCCCTGAACACCTTGCTGCCTTCACCCGGTGCCTGGCCTTTCAGTGCCTCAGACAGCCCTCTCTCAAACGCACACAACTCGGGTAATCATCACCAGGGACCAACAACACAGGCTCTGGTGCAAAAGAGCAAATGATGAACTTGATTTCTGTAATTTTAGGAAAGTACACCGACTTCAAGACCAGCTGGCCTCCAGAACCCATCGGACACAAATCGTGGAAAGCTAATCGTGGGGGCGGCCAGAACCAGCTGTCCCGACCTCCTCCAGGGCTGGCCAGTCAGAAGCAGCCCTCCCCCTCCCCATGGTTAGGTGGAGCCCCACGTTTGGCTGGAAGGGGCTGGAGCAATGGTTCAGGCACAACCGGTAAACCATATTGAGTTGTTTTGTTTGTGTAATCGTTAAGATATTTTTAAATCTATAAAAGGTGTTTGTTTCTGTACAAAACAGAATGTCATTGTTTGTTTTCTTTCAATTATAGGCACAACCTGGAGCGATGGAAACCCTCGGGAAAGTTGTTGGTTAGTGCTGAGCAATCTCACTCCTCAGGTACACAAGGCTCTTACTGCAATGATGAAGAATGCTTAAAGACACTGGTCCAACATCTCACTTGTGTGTTCCTCCCACAGATCGATGGCTCCACCCTGAGGACCATCTGCATGCAGCACGGTCCACTCCTGACTTTTCACCTTGGCCTGACCCAGGGAACAGCCCTCATCCGCTACAGCTCCAAACAAGAAGCTGCCAAAGCCCAGAGTGCTCTTCACATGTAAGCATCTATACTCGTTCTGTGGATTTACATAATAGTTGTTTTGTTTGATTTGTTTGTTGACATATTTTGGAAGCTTCATCCTGTCTTCTTAGTAGGTATATTTGGTTCTTCTTCTATACCAGTCAACAGAAATGTAGCGATATTATTACCTTGACATGTTTTGATGGTATACTTGCATCTTGAGACAAAAGTAATAATACTGCTAACTTACTGTTGTCTGAAATAAAAGAACCAATTATTCCTGGATATTTGTCATCTGCCCTTATGGATCAATGGCTCTATGTGTTTTACATTGTTCCATTTCTTGTTTGAACTGGCTGTTGATTTGCCGAACACGGCTCCAAGAATCAGTTTTGTGATGGCCTCAGCGATAACTAGTGTTGTGATTTAGGGCTATACAATAATAGATTTAATTGGATTGACATGCTATTGACACACTATGTCTGTGTGCTCAGGTGTGTTTTAGGAAACACCACCATCTTGGCAGAGTTCGTGAGCGAGGAAGATGTGGCTCGCTACATCGCACATTCCCAGGCAGGAGGAGCCGGAAGCGGAGGCACTCAGCCTGGTTCTGCGGGCTCGGGTCCCGCTGCTGCCCCTGTGCTCGGGGCGAACAGCAGTGTAGGTGAGCGAGGACAGGGCAGTGCAGGGCCAGTGGGTGGAGAAGCGGCCTCTACAACTGGAGCTGGGCCCAACAGCTCGGGATGGCAGAGTTTGGACAGCACAGGCAGCTCCTCAGACCAGACCGCCTCCCATGGGCCTGGCCTGGGCATCTTCCCTCAGTGGAGCAGCAATGGGGCTGGTGGTGCTGGAGGCGTGGAGGTGGGGAGGCAGGCCCTGTGGGGGGGCATGGGAGGCATGAGTGGAGGAGGTTATCACAGCAACAGCCTCTGGGGCTCTCCCGCACTGGAGGACCGTCATCAGATGGGCAGCCCCGCCTCACTGCTGCCCGGGGACCTGCTGGGTGGAGGCACTGACTCCATTTGAGCGGTATTATATCCGTGCTCATATTACACTCATATAAAACACATTAGGCTCTGTATTTATGTACTCAGAGACTATGTAGAATTAAGCTACACTGGTCACTCGACAAACAGACCATATTACAGGTCACATGCAGTACCTTTGTCTCCCTTTTCTTTCTTGTACGTTAACCCATTCAATGATAAATGAAGATGACTGTAAAACTTGAACTGGAGGAGAAGGTAAACTTGTTCAACTCTTTAGGACTCGTGAGGAGGACTGCTTTTTGGTTTTATTCCAAGTCCCATTTTATGCATTCAGAGACCCAATCACTCAGGCATGCACTGTAGACAGGCTCAGCCGGTGTCACACATGTTAACAAGTTTAGCTCTTGCTGTTCCAAGTGTGCCACAAATATGATCTTCTTTTTGTATTAGTATTTAAGAGAGTCTCAAAAAAAACTCGAGGACTGAGCCCCCATAGATCCGGCCGTCGCACATCGAGTTCTCACAGTGACGGAGAACCTGAGGACGCCACACTACTGAAAACGAACGGACGATCGAGATTCGGATCCAGAGTCGGTACTGACACTTCTGCCTTCAGTGGGAATCGGCCGCCAACACGGGACCCAGGCTCGGAGAGAAGGAAATTAAACAAAACAGAAAAAAATCATTGTTAGCCAAACTTGCACTTAACACCTGGGTCGTTGGCGTCTGTCCACTTTGTCTGAGACTCTACACAGCTACTACCGCCCATACTGGACGACCATCATGTTACAACAGCAGTGGCCTTGGCTTCTCGGCCGCTCCGCAAACCTTCTCAGCAGCAACAGCCTTTCATCCGTTACACACTGCTTATATTGACAAGAAAAATTGTATTCTCCTTGATGTATGTCGGTTGTCTAGCTTTTGTTATTTTTAAAAGAGAGAGAGAGAGCGTGGGCAGGGGGGGGAGGAAAAAAAAAAAACAATTTGTGTGTGAAACTTTGTGAAAACCCAGAGATGTCCATTGTCGCCCTTCAAGAACACTGACCTCGCTTGTATTTTTTCTTACTCTGATCACATTGGTTATTCTCTAGCGTCAGGACGTCCACCGTGACGTCAGTACCCGCTGTGCCAGGTGCCCTCCCGCCTGCCTCTGTGTGCATGTGTGACTGGACGGAGGACAATGTAGAGACGAAGATATCGAGTGCGTATTATTGCTACCATGTTGAATGTCCTTTTATTGTTTGATTTTTTTTTTCTTTTTTTTTTTTTTTTCCTGTCCACGAGAGATTCATGATAAACTAGTCGCGTGCTTATGAGTGTGCTTGCCTTTTGAATACGTATCGGCCACCGTCAGGGAAGTGAAAAAAAAGAAAACTGACATGTTGTGTAAGGAAGCATGTATGTGTGAGAGAATAGACTGGACATTGTGACAGCTTAAAAGTTCAAAAACAATGGCACTATTGCATATGTCTTTTTAAGTTTGATTTCTTTCTCTTTTTTTTTTTTAGCTGCAGCATTGTTTTTGTTTGTATTATTTACTGTCGAATGCAATAAGAGAATATTTTGTTTTTAAGACGAAGCAACCAACTGAAGGCATTTCTGCTCAAATGCCAAATTCTACCATACCAAGCTGAGCTGGAACAGTGTTTTACACACGTTAAAGACATTACTGTTATGTTTTACTGTTTTTGTTATTATGTATCCATTTAAATTAAGTCGGTCTTTATTATCACTCCTGTTCAGGGTGTTTTCTTTTATTTCAAATGTTGCAAAGGAGAGGAAATTAATTTAAAGAACAAGGTAATAAAGGTTGAATTGAAGTCTGGAGATTTGCTTTTATTTCAAGTGAGATTATTTTTTACGTTGAGTATTAACTTCTTGCTCAGTGTACATCATCGCTATTGCCATGTAGCGAACTATTGGTTCAAACAAGTTAATAAGTAGAGATAGATTAAGGTATCTATGATATAAAAAGTTTCTTCTAAGAAACTTTACATACATCGAATTTTCTAGCATGTTTTAAACTAAAATATGAGCATTGTTTCTGAAAACTGTACTTTGTCTATAATCTGGAAAATGTTAATGTTATGAGAGAAATTTTGCTCCGCTGAGTTTAAATATGTTTTTAACACTCTCACAGAACTATGTAACTCAGAACTCACTAAAACTCGGTCGTCATTTTGGTTGCTCCCATTCAAATTAATAGATTCCTGAAGAATACCACCCCCCAGAAATGTTTTGTTCTCCACCAGATTGAATTAAAGTAAGTAATTAATGAGGTTTTTAATAAATACTAAATATAACTGGGGAAAATGCTAATGCTAACTGCTGCGAGTTAACAGTGTTGCTATGGTAACCAAAACTTGCTCTTGGAGTTAAATGAAGAACTAAATATTTCAGAAAGAAAAGATAGTTTAATAATAATGACAGAAATATTTTACATGTAGAAATTCAGAAAGTTATGAAGACCTAAAAGCTGTCTAATTGACTGCCCCGGGAGATTCAGATTCATTACATTAGCCATTTGCAGCAAAGCCAGCCACGTTGTTATACATGTGCGAAGGTCCCCAGTGTGCACCAGACAAATAGAGCAAAAAGTAAAGGAAACATTAAAGATCATTAATGTTCTTTGTTTTAACTGATAACATCTTGTGCAAAGAAGTCCTGCATCTCAGCGACATCTGCCAGAGGGAAGAAGCTGGAACATGGCTTTTCCAGGGGCCATAAGAGTCTGGCCCCTGGAATGGATTCATAAACAACCTTCTTTTAGTTACAACTCCATACATTTGTTGGGAACTTAGTCCTTAATCCTCAGACATCACTTGAGTTTTAAATCTGATGTCTAATGTTACTGTCGCTATAAGCAACAGCGGTGATTTGGTTTACTGTCACAGGAAGATTCTTAACTTTTATCCCATTAATAATATTTTGCTTGGCCAACAAAAAGGGTTCTGGAAAAGTAAAATGTGTTTGAATCAGCCCACAACTTGCTCCCTTATATCTTACTGAAAAACATGAGATAGTATTAAGAAAGAGTGAGTCACTACGCTTCAGGGTGTGACGTGTTTTGGCACTTTTCTGTCATCAAAAAGCCTCAACAGTAAATTCACTCATTTTTGTGGTATGTCATGACTGGGTACTCTCCCTTTAACTGAAAGTTTATTTGTATAGCGCAATTCATAAACAAGGCTACTCAAAGTGTGTAACAAAACAAGATATTAGATAATAATCACAGTACGTACACAAAATAGTAAAAGTTAAATCCTTTAGTTGTAGTGCAGCTGAATTGAACGGTTTTCAATCTGATGTGAACATTGTCAGAGAAGAAGCCTGTCTCACATTTTTAGGAAGACTGTTCCAGATTTTAGATGCATGAATCTGAACTGCTACCTCCTCTTGTTTAGTCCTGAATCCGGGCACCAGCAGGAGGCCAGTCCCTGTGCTCTTCAGAGTCCCAGCATGAGGCCTGTCCCTGTGCTCCTCAGAGTCCCAGCTGGAGGCCAGTCCCTGTGCTGATCCGAGTCCCAGCATGAGGCCAGTCCCTGTGCTCCTCAGAGTCCCAGCAGGAGGCCAGTCCCTGTGCTGCTCCGAGTCCCAGCAGGAGGCCAGTCCCTGTGCTCTTCAGAGTCCCAGTAGGAGGCCAGTCCCTGCGCTCTTCAGAGTCCCAGCAGGAGGCCAGTCCCTGTGCCCCTCAGAGTCCCAGCAGGAGGCCAGTCCCTGTGCTCCTCAGAGTCCCAGCAGGAGGC
>JAPMNZ010964093.1:9308-21047 GCA_029875035.1 Pomatoschistus microps | reverse complement strand
TATAAGTAATATGGGCTTTAAGTTGCAGGTGAACAGTGAGGTAAAGTTGATAAAAGTTCTCAAATCACAGGTGGATCTTATGTGACTCCAGTTGGATGTCATGAACCAAATGAAATAGAGGATTTTTATAGAGTTGTTCCAGCTGTTGCCACTGAGTAAACGGGAGTATTAGCTGGAGCCAGCTGTTTAACACACCAGGTGGAGTGCGCTCATTACCATCCCACAAACTGTTTCTGATACAAGTCTTTTAGGGACTCCGACTCACTCACACCATCCGCAATTAAATCTTATAATGACTGTGCCAGAAATACTCCTCCTCTGCAGTCATTTATACCCAAAGCATAAGGATAAAAATCTGAAATATATTATCAACACCACAGAGGCTGGCTGTTTGGACCTTAATTATGCAAACTGCTAATTTGGATGGAAATCTGGTCTGTGATTCACTGCAGCGCCTTGTGACTTCCCGAACATATGGAAAACTGATAAAATGTGCGGTGGGGGTTTCATCAGTCAATTCAATTATTTATTTGCCATTTGAGTTTGACAAAACAATCAGTAGATTTTTAAGAAGTTGAAAAGGTATTTACATATTTTGGGATTTTTTTATTTTTATATGCCAAATTTAACTTATATATCTTAATGTATTATGATTGTTATTCTTGAAAAGGATTGTTGTACAGTAAATCTCAGTTATATATCACTTTTTACATGACGAAGAAGAAAGGATTTGGAACCTTTATACATGTTTGTGAATTTACTTTGAACTAATGTAGTTTGAATAACTGAACATATAGTAAAAAATAAATGTTTTGAATGGCTTCAAAGTTGCAGAATTGCAGAAAGAGCTACTGAATCCAGGACACTTCAGAAACTCTGGCCGCCCCACATTTTTCTTTAGGCTCAATCTTTTAATAAACTATATAGATTATTATAGTCTTATGATATCCCCTTTATAATATGAAAAGAAATATGACTTGAAGAAAACAAACATCGACATTTTAGTCAACAACGTTTTGGGATAATACATATGTGTTTACAGTACAAAAGATAAGCAAGTTACAAGAACCATTCCAGTAGGGGTCAGGGTGATTGGGATTGCAGCATGTATAACCAGGACATGAACTTGTGATTTTAAACAGTACAAAAACTGTACGGAATATGCTCTAGGGGAATTGTCCTGTCACATTAGTAGATCCATGATGTTAGGGCTGGGGTTCCCCAACTTGTAAAATCCACACACAATCACTAGTTTTCAAATGTATATATTTATGAGCTCTCATATATTTAGAAAAACTTTTACGGACTAAAGTGAGAAATAAATCAGCCTCGCTCAGCCAATCGGCGTCCAGCCCAAGGCTGACTCTAAGCTCATCTCATGAGGACAGCATGTCGAGGTCTGATCTGTTCACACGATTTTACTTTTAAAAGACCTTTACTGTTGTTAACAAAAAAATAATTTATGTATCAAAAAAGTTAGATTAGCTTTAAGGTGCCGTTTTCTACCATATGTTTCTATCATGTTTCTACCATAGGTTCCCACACAGGGGGCAGGCCATGTCATAAAGATCCACAGAGAAGACTGCAGCAGGCTACTAAGCTACAAAGTTTCTTCCGGTTATGCGTCAGTTTGCACGGAGAGCTGCAAGTTTAGTTTGTGACGAAGTTGATACCTGGTCGAAGCGTGGTTTTCCCAGCTGGAAGAGCGGGTAGTCGGACATACTTCAGCCGCTTGTGAATGTAGTGTGACCAGCTGCAGAACTTGTAGTCTTTCTCTGGCGTAAAAACTATGGTAGAAATCAGGCAACAGCTGTCAAAGTCCATGGCTCAAACTACATTACCCAGAAGACACCGCGCTGATATGAGAGGCGTTTCAGGACAAACTAGTTATGCATTAATTACTAGCTGTAATAATAAGTTAGCAAATGACAATATGAGCCGATATACAGAGCATTGTGGATTATGAGGCCCTCTAGTGGACACTGTTAGGTTAAAATAAACCCAGTGTTTAAAATAATAGGGTGTAGTTTCAAAGCCAATTGATTCATTCTACCTGAAAAAGAGTGCACTGAAAACTTGCTTTTGATATGCATATCTCATACGAAGAGTAGAGCCAATGATACAGTGAGCAAGAAACACAAAATAGTCTTTATTAAATATACAAAATGTGTGAAACATAATTGCATCACGTTTGTAAACTTTCCAGTCTTACACACTACCTTTGAGCACATTCGACCATCTATTCAGTCGGGACAAACACGTCAGACATTAACTTAAAATGCTTGAAAAGAAAGACATGGAGACATAAGTGTCACAAATACAGCTCTAACACTGGATTAGTCCAAGATGGAGGACGTTTTAGGCCCATTGACTAACAGTAGCGGAAGCCCAGATCAAAGTTAAGTGCAGCAGTACTTTACCAACAAGTACAATAGATGAAAGTTAATACATGGACATCCACAAATGCCGTTTAATGTGACTAAGCATTCTGTAATACTATGCTTCAAATATTAAGTTTGGACAATATTTGGCTATTCACAGAAACAATTGACTCATTATCTACTGATAAGGATAAGTCTGTTTTGTGTCTCAATATAATCTTGGAAAATATTGGTTAAATGAAGTGGCATAGCAGAAATAAGGCAGCATTTGGTTAACATGGTAAAATGATGTACATAATAGGCATTCAAATTGCAAAAACAAGTGCGCAAAGCATGGCATCAGAAAACGTGATGGCTGCTTGTGATACTGTTGCCTGACGATGACATAACCCAGATATAACACTGTGGGTAGACACAGTCAGTGCAGGAAAATATACAACAGAACAAAAATATGTCTTACTATTGTAAAAGACTCTTGAAGGTGCTACAACCAGGTCCCAGTGTGCGGTGGATTGAACAAAGTGTTAGTTTTGTTCATCCATCAAAAACGAGTCAAAGCACTTGGTATTGATTTGAAGATGATGATTGAATGTCGGTCCAAAACATCCAGTTTATATGATGGACAAACAGGTGCCCGCATCTCCACTTAAAACTAAACTCAAAATGAAAAATGAATGCATTGATTTGTTTGGTACTCACGAATGAAAAATATAGGATCAAAAACAAAACAAAAGCAATAGCAAAGTGCTTTTGCCACTAAATTAACATCAAGGTTCATCCTTCAAAAAAACATTAAATTGAATAGAATAAACTTGATAGTCATCATTTCAAAACATAAGGTTCAGACAAATTTACAGAAATTCTCAATGTGTTTCGATAGAAGTCCAAGCTCAGAATGTAATAAATACGAGTGACATATGGCACTATCAGGCAGGTTTTTCAGAATAAGAACAGATCTGAAGCCTCTCTAATTTGTAACTAAATATTGTTCGAGGAACTTTTGAAGTTTAGATAAAACAAGAAAAAGTGTGTAAAAAATAAATAAAACGCACAAAAATGTATTAAAAGCTTTACAATAAAAAAAAAACAACTGGCTGATTGTCGCTGGCACATGACTAAAGAGAAGTAACGTGTCATATAGCCAGGGTGTTTTGGATTGAAACTTCCCTACATTCTGTGATCAAAGTGGTGCAAGTGACCGGATCATTTCTACAATCAAAGTTTCCTAAATGAAAGCATCTAGGTTTTGAAACGCCATGTGAGCGCTCAAAACCAACCTGAATACAACCTGAGGACCCGCTACGTTCTGCACATGTCGAACCGCTCAACTACGTGGTTTTGTTCAGAGGAGCATGCAGTCTGGAAATCTCTCGGTGCCTGTGTAATTGTATCAAAAAGGACAGCAGTGGAACGACAAAAAAGCTGTTGTTTAATAGAGAACAAAGCCATCACTGCAGTCACTTATTTTTGCAGGAGAGTGGGTTTCTGCTCCATAATTCTCACCAACAGAGTGTCAATGTAGTCCTCTAAATCTCTGACCTGTGGCTTCAGCCTCTTCAGCTCTGTCTCTCGTTTGGCTAAAAGGATTTTCTGTCGCTCAAACTCCGCCTTCTGTGTGTGGTGCTCCGCCTCCCGCTGCACAAGCAGAGCCACCAGTTCACTGTGCGTCAGGTGGTAGTAGGAGCCCGCTCCCTCTGTCAGAGCCTGACAAGACAAAGAACACACATGTCATGCAGAAGCTTCCAGATATCATTTTAACACTAAAACATTTGTTTTAAGTAATCAGATCCAAGAATATATAGAGCACACTTAAAATGTACTTTAGTTGCATATCACCACCAGATTCCATTGGAGAAGGACATTCTCCATTCTATGTTAGGTCATCTATTAAAAGCTCAGAAAACTTGCAGACTAAACTTTCGGGTTCAAGCTAAAGCTAATTGTAAACAAAATTCTATTTGTTCTATTTGAACAGGTCACACAGGTTTTCAAAATCAAACTAGGCCAAATGGCCCGGATCATCGCCACAGGGATGTGGATGTGTATTTCTTTTAACCTTGCCAGCCCAAATGCGCTGTGTGCTGTATTTTGCTCTTTCACGTGTTGCCATTCTGTTTTGTGCTTGTACTTAAGTTGTCATGTGTATATTTATTTGTTTGAGAATCCCTTCCCACAAGTGAGGAAATTACCAAAAAGCAATGAGTACTTAACTCTCCCCTCATATTGACCTGGTCACAAGAGACGCATGTACTTTGGTCAAAACAGGGTGACGCATCAGACCAATGTTGTTACTAGGGCCGCATTGCGCGTAAATTACGTGGTCTGACAACCCCTCCCACACTGAGGAGATACTTGGAGGTACCATTTTTAATGGAAAAGCACCCACACACGGCCGCCCCGTGCAAAAATGGAAAAGCGGCATAAGTTCACTTTGGCATCTACATTTCAACATTCAATATGAAGTGAAATACATTTCAATTACATAATATGAATTCATTATAGTTATAGGCATTTTTGACTGATGTGGCTTCGGCCCCGTCCCAATTCTGAGGGCCCTCCAGGTGTGAGTGCCCTCACCAGAAAAGTCCCTTCCGATAGGGAGAATATCCTGTGAGTGCACTCCCCTAAGAAATGGGACACCCCTGGATCTAGGGGACAATATGCAAATGTCCCCTAGATCCAAATGTCAAAGGGTGTGAAGCAAACGTCCACGTCATACGCATTATCAATTCCACCACAGATAAGATCTGGCACAGATATGACTTTATGAAACACAGTATTTATCAAAATGAGATGTTTTCAATTCTATTTCATATGAAGATTTGCTATAATTAGGTAGAGAACTACTGCACATCCCGCACTCAGAGACAGATGCACACACACACACACGCACACAAGTACACACACCGAGGCAGACACACACGCACACAGACAGACACATGTACATACACGTACGCGCACAGAGTTGTACCACACAGACAGACGAGTACAGCCTCAGATCAAGTAAACTGTGTCAAAGCTATGAACTACATAATGGATCAATAATAATAACATGCACCACGTCTATGAAGCCTCAGTGAACGCCACACGCTGCGGCTACTTCGGGAACATCACCACACACGGCAACAACACGCGCATTAAAAACTCTGAAAGACTCGCACACGCTTCGGAGCTTCCTCCCGTTCCGCACAAACTTGCGCACGGGTGTTTCATGTTTTCTTTCATTGTAGCGCAGCTTTGCCCAACAGCTACTTTACCAACAACTATCGTAATGCATCATGGGATCACACTCGCTCACAAGTGAGCTCCGGACCTCACTTGAGCACAAGGGTGGTTTATAAGGGTGTGAAGGCCCTCGCCTCTTCTCCCTAAGCATTGGGACACCCTTCAAACCCTGCGGGCACGCGCAAAATCTAGGGCAAGGGTGCTTTTGAAGGGCAAGGGTGAGAATTGGGACGGGGCCTTAATTTTGGGCTCATTTGGCAAAGATTTGTTTAAAACAATTCACTGTGATCATACTGTACCTTCTTCTTATCGCTGTCATCCGTGGATGGGCTGCTCTTTCCGGTGTTTCGTGTGAACTTTAGCTTCTCCAACATTGATCGGCCCTCAGTCTTCTTGTCTTCTGCGGCGGTGGTCAGGGGCTTCACTGGATGAGGACTAAACGTAAAGATCCACAGGGATAAAGTTAGCGACCAGAATGGATTTAAATTAAAGGAAGAGTCTGGCTGCCACAAAGGAGGTCTAACATACCTCGCCTATGTAGAAGGTTGGAATGATTTGATGAATAGGTATCGTTCACAGATTTCTGGCCTATAACTAATAGTTTTATATTGTGACAATATTTGCCAACAAAAATCCTCAACAGCTAAATATAATGCTATCATAATATTAAAATATGAATGCCATAGCCTTCATTACAACAAGAAAGACTTATGCCAATGCACATGTACTACGGATCCTCCAGTGTGACACCAGATATCTTGTGTATAGCATAAATTAACCTTTGAAAGTCCCCAGAAAGATAATTTTAGAAACTGGAAGGAGAGGTTGACAGGTGTAAGATTCCTCATTAATGGAAACAATGGTGAAAATGAAAATTAAATTAGCACAAAATAGAAAGCCTTAATTGCGTGCTTTTGTGCAATCAAACTTGTTAAACGTGTTATTACCCCTAGGTGAAAAGGAAATGCTATTGGCGACACAACAACACCTTTTGTTCCCACTGTACATGGCCTCGATTCGGGTTGAGAACTCCGTAAATGACAGAGGCAGCGTGAGAAAGCTGGCTGGGGGGAGGGAGAGTGGAGCTTAAGACTCTATATACGTGTGTGTGTGTGTGTTTGCATGGGTGTAGTGGGGGGGCGTGTGGCAAGATTCAGGACAAAATAATAACTGCTAATTGGCTCGAGGCTCAGCTTTCCCTCTCGTTTCCACAGAGGCAGGACATACAAGACACCTGCGGCGCCGTCCTGTTAGCACCTGTACATGAGATCAAAGAGAGAGACCCCACGAGAGCAGGCGGCAATCAAGTCAAGCTGAACAGAGAGCAGGATAGAGAAATCTGGAAGTGGTGGGGATAAGGTGCCCCCCAAAGCGCTTCAGAGCATGTGCGGCCTCACCTGACGAGCTGATTGGCTGTCTGCTGCTGCTGCTGAGTGGGTGATCCCCATGTAGCGGTGTCGGCGACAGGAGGAGGGGGACAGAGCGCTATAGGGGAGCTAGTGCACTGAGGAGTTAGAGAAGGAGTGAGAGGAGAGAAGAGGAGCAGGGCTGGCTGAGGTTTGGAGGAGGCCAGTTCAGGGTCGCTTCCAAAGGCTGGCGGGTGAAGCTCGTCCAAGGCCGGCTTCAGTACGCCTTCGGACAGGGAGCGCTGCAGAGTGCCATGCTCCGCCTTGGCACGCTCATGAGGAGCGTTACTTTGCAAATTAAAAGTATCCACTGAAGGAAAACCAGCCTCAAAAATGTCTCTGTTGCCAAATACTGGAGTCGTTGTATGTTCCATGTTAGCTTCTGGTCTGTAACTCGGAGTAGTGAAGTCGTCGGGAGCCGTGATGTTCGACTCAAATATAACGTCGCTATCGAATAAATTTCGACTTATATCATTAAGCACTTCCTCTTTTGTAGTCTGCAAGTTGAAGGTTCCAGCCGTGTAATCCGACTCAATTTTGGCACCCACCCAATTATCAAAATAGCCTCCGTTGGGATCTTTAGAAAACACGTCTTCAACAATCAGGTTTTGTTTAGGTGAAGGGACACTTTGTAAAATAGAGTCATCAACTGCAGTGAAACTTGACTCAAAGTATTCCCCGTTTGTCGTTTCACTAATTAACCCATTATCATTGTTTGAAAATCTAGAATCCCAAGGAACTTCTCGTTTAAATACATGCATAGTATATTCAACAGGTTGAGTAAAACTGGTTTCAAATGCATTAAAATCGGATTCAAATCCTCCCTTTTGTCCAATCATTTTCTCACTTGAACATTCAGGTTTCAAGAAATCCTCTGCATTTGTGTTAGGACTTTCTTGAACGTTGATTTGCTTCACAAAGAATAATCCATTTATATCCTCACTAAAGATGTCAGCCCCAATCTCTTTGGGACTTTGTAAAGCGAAGCTGCTCGTCTCTGTAAAATTTGTCTCAAAAGATTCCATTTTCAAATCCCCAAATACTCCATTTTGTGCAGCAGTTGGAAAAGCATTGTCCATGCCTGTTGCTGTATAATTTGCCATTTGAATACAATTTTCCTCTGAAAAATCTGTAAACTCGACACTTTTCACAAAGTTTCTTGAAGTTGAATGTGTCAGACAAGTTTTGTATTCCTGGGAATCGACGCTCTCATACAAGCTCGGTGCAAAGCTCGTCCTGTTTGAGGCGTTTGCGTGCAATAGGGAGGCGTCAGGGCTTGGATTTATGCTGCTTGTGTTTGACAAATCAGTGAAAAGTGCCACAGGGAAAGGGGAAAGCTGATCCCGACCTGCCACATTTGTGCTCTCAAAGGGACAACGGGAGAGCAAGTCGCAGAGCCCAGGGGAGGAGGTAGTGATGAAAACAGGAGGGAGGATTGTAGAACATTCACTTTCAGCGGTAGAAGCACCTACATCTGGCTTTGGCTCAGGATTAGTGTGATCCAGTTTTGTGCTGCTTGCATCTACCCCTTTGCTGCAGACCTCAAGTTCAAAGACCGTTTGTTGGTCTAAAGACATATCCGCTGACTTGTCTGTGAAGTCCTCTTCGGACTCTGACGTCTTTACATTTCTAATGCCAGGGTTCTTCTCAAAGTCACTCTCAAAATTGTGCACCTCTGTTTCCTCTGAAGACGAGAGCTTGTCTGATGCAGAACAGGATGAGAAGCATGAGAGGCCATCATCCTCCGCCGAGCTGCCGAGGCCTGATGATGAAGGGTCAGGGGAATTGCAGTTGAACTTTTCACCAGAAATGTCAATATTTGCATCCGTGACATTAAAATTCACTTGCGGAGTCTCAAAAACAGGTTTACTTTCATATTCAAGGTTGTTTTCTGGTATAGTGTCCAGAAGTTTCGTAAAAAAGTGATGTGCGTCCATGTCTAAACATGCAAATGCTGGCATAGGTTGAACATTTTGGAAATTACAAGTGGTTTGCTCATTGTGAGTCATGAGTGATTTTATTTCTTTATTTCCTACATTATCACAGTCTAATGGAGGATCACTGCAAGAGGTGTTTTGTAGTGTTTTGGAATCAGGGGTTATATCATCTGGAGACTGAAGTCTGCAGGCTGCAAACTCATCAAACGAATGGTCAAGTTCCAAGTCCCTTCCTTGTTCTGATGGGAAAGGTTTGGACATCTTGTTTGGTTCAGTTTGTTCTTCTTTTTCGACCAATATTTTCTTTGACAAGTTGCTGAACTGCATGTTGACCTCCGGGAAGAGCGTGGTTATTGGAGGGCGAGCACTAGAAAGAAACGGCAGAGGAGGTGGTGAAGGATTCAGGGGCTGAGTGCAAGACATGTCTTTAAAGAAAGGGTTGTGCAGAGTGGTGAAGAACGGGTTAGAGCGGGACAAGAGTGGGGGTGAGGGGCTGAAGGGGTTAGTGAGGTGCCCAGGGGAGTCAACAGAGCTGCCCCAGGAGTGAGTGGGTGAGTGGGGGTCTGTGAGTGACATCACCGGGCTGTGACTGTGAAAGGAAGCAGTCCTTCAGATTAGTGACCATCACAAACTTGGGTGGATTTAAGAGAAACGCTAAAATCATAATTGCAAATTTCAATGAATTACAATGGAGAAAAATATACCAACAGATTATAGACAAGAAATCAGTCAATTCTGAATGATTCACAATGATTTGACTTAACCAATCTACTTGTTTTACTGAATTCCAAATATGACAGAATTAAAAAAACATACCATCTGGCTCTTGTTTTCAACTCTCGCTACAGCTGGTTTGTCTGACTACTTGGCACTACCTGTGCCAACTTGGCATTGTCCCCAAGAATCTCAGGATGTATGTACAAAGAGCAGCCAAAAGGTATAGAGTGTACAATAGTCCAGAGAAGCTGGCCTCATTCACAAGGTGCTCATGAAGCCAAGACATCCCTGAAGCAGATTATAGGAATTACAACTCTGTGCTTTACTGGTACATTGACTGAGCTGCCATAGAAGCTTAAGATTTATTATTGTAATCTAGCCCAAGTGTTTGAGTGACACAAATGACCCACCAGTGAAATAAATAAGTGAAGAGTTAAAACATGAAACCTTAACATTGCGTTTGTACACATAGGTTTTTAACAGATAATAATAATTTATTTTTCTTCTGAAATTAGAATCTGTGTGAATCTCACCTGGGTTTGTTGTGCGAGTCCTTTGATCCAAACCAGCCTTTGTGCCGGTCCTCTGTTGAGGCCAGTTCAGAGTCCTCTTTCCTCCTCTGGATGTGGCCGTTTGCCTCCACAGTGCAGGATGAAGCTGGGTCTAAACAGTCCTCCTCTGGATCTGCCTGCATGGGCCCACTCTGCTCCAGCGCAGCTGCTATCGCAGCCTTCTCTTCTGCATCAGGTTTATCGAAGGACCATCGGCGCCCTTCTGCCAGGATGCAAGGAGGCAGGTCTTTGTCCTGTGGGCTGAGGTTCTGGAGGGACATGGACAGGGGCAAAGGCTTCAACAGTCCCAGGCCGAGCAGTGCTGCTTTTCCTGAGTCCAGCGGCTGGACGCTGAGAGAATGGCTTCCGTTAACGCACACTTTGGGCTGAGGCACTGCGATGGTGATCTCACCGGCCTCATCCTCAAATTCACATTTGGGAGAGGACAACTTTGGCGACGTGTTAGCCGTGTGCTCTGGAGAAAGAGAGAAAGTCAATGTACCCTTCTAGGGCTCAATTCAATACACAAGCAACACACCCACACACAGTATTTGTCAGAAATAGTGCAGAGTACCTGGGCTGTTGTCTGCGGTCAGGTTGCTGCTGTTGCTGGGAGAGTTGGACAGGTCAGACACCACCACACTGATGCCGGCGGTGGGGCTGAGGCTTCCCCCTCTCGACGAGGACTCGCTGCTCTCTGAGCCAAGGGACGTGCTAGAGCGAGTATCTGAGGATTTACGCAGCTTCCCTCTCAAAAAGAAGGTTCTCATCTTACTCCTGCGGACCTCTCCTCCCTCATCATCCTCATAGTACTCTTCTCCACCGCCATCACTAGGTAACCTCTGACGCATACGCACCAGCGAGCCGTATCCACCAGGTAATATGGCCGATGACGAGTCTTCTTCACTGGATCGCCTCTTGCCCTTAATGCGCTCTTTTAGCTTAAAAAAGGTGGAGACACCTTTGTCCTTCATGACCAGGTCATACATACTGGCTGTTAGATTGTTTCTGGTGAATTGCACGGTGACTTGAATTTCTCCTCGTTCCTTCTCCTTTTTACCAGTCTTTGAGTTGAGTCTGTACCACCTGCAAGAGACATACAAAAACATTTGGTCAGTTACTGTGCAAGGGGATATATATTTTAGTAATGAATCACATACATACAAGATGAATAAATGTAAACAAATCTGTGTATGCCAGGTTATTATTTTAACAATGAATTGTCATTGGTAGTAATAAACCCTTAAAATAAATCATATTTTTTGATTAAATTCAATCTGTTCTTTTATAGCCCTAAGTCACAAAGGTAGTTATCTCTGATGACACACCGCCGGGGCCGACAGTGGCTCAGTTGGTAGAGCATTGGCCTTTGGGCCTGAAGGTCGTAGGTTTGTGACCTACTCCAACTGCTCCTACTGATATCTGCTGACTCTTCTGGCCACCCTGGGAAAGCCTTGTTCCAGCTTCTTCCCTCTGGCAGAAGATATCGTTCTTTGAGATGCAGGACATCTCGGTATGCTAA
>JAPMNZ010964080.1:0-10621 GCA_029875035.1 Pomatoschistus microps | reverse complement strand
TCAATGGTTTTGTAAAGTCCTCTGAGACGACTTCTGTTGTGATTTCGGGCTATACAAGAATAAATTGAATTGAATTGAATTGAAGAAGACTGCTTTGATTTTGTGCTATACAAAATACATTGAATTGAAGTAATGTTACACTGCAAAAATGCCTTTGTACCGTTGGCAAATCCTGTTTTAAGGCTTTTTAAAGTCAGAATATACTAAATAAAAAAATCACTCAATTCATGCAATTATTACCTCATATTTGTATTTTATTCCAATAAGTGCACAGGGAATTTCCATTATTAGAAAAAAATAAAAGAATTCCATATAATCTACTGTGAGTCAATCATTGAATCTGCATCCAGATCTTGTATTTCCTATCTTCACCTGTTCACGACTCTTTATCCGCTCAATTGTGTTGTTCCCAAAGATGAAATTCCACTCTTCTCCGCTGTCCCAGAATGAAATTGGATATGGAAATCTGGTCATTTCTGCTGATGTCCTGTGTCTTGGCAGCTCTGAAACAGGACTTATTCCTCAGAGAAACAAAGCCCAGCATTTCTGCCTCATCAGGAAGAGTCCGACCAATGAACGCTTGACTTACACTGGATCATATTACACCACTGGGTCGCTCTTTAACGGAAGACAAATTAACATAATTAAAACATCGTCTTTAACAAAGGTATCCGTCGAACAATCTGTGGCTGATAATTAATTCGAGGTTGAAGCTTGAAATCACAAAATCATTCATCATCAGTCGGTGAACCAAGAATTTAATGATATGTTTCCTCGATCGCAATCTCGCAAGAACCTTCATGTTTATGCATATCCACAAATACAGTGTGTTCATCCATCCATTCATCCATTTTCTTCTGCTTCATTCATTGCCGGGTCGCGGGGGCAGCAGTCTAAGCAGAGACGCCCAGACTTCCTTACAGTATGTGTGATATTTGGTAAAAGCACATTTAGAGACAAGTCAAGTCGATTCATTTTATTTGCCATTTGCAGTAAAACCACATTGGAATACACTTGCAAAAGTCTCTTGCGTGCAAGACAAGTACATAAGTAAAACAAGTTTAAATAAATACACAAAACAGGAAACAATCGACAATAACAGTTTCAATACAAAGACAAGATCACTGAAGTGCTCTGTTCAAACTGATAACATCTTGTGGAAGAAGCTGTTTGGATATCGAGATGTCCTGCGTCTCAGCGAACGATATCTTTTGCCAGAGGGAAGAAGCTGGAACATGGCTTTTCCAGGGTGGCCAGAAGAGTCATTGATAATCTTAAGAGCTCGGTTTAAATGTCTGGATTTACAAAGTATTGAGATGGACTTTTGTTTTTGACTAAATACTTATCATTTGCAAATACATTCTTTAAAAATCTGTCAATTTTTCTGGATTTTTTTTCAATTTTTTCTTTCAAAGTTGATGTATACAATGACAATTACGGGCATCTCTTAAGTGGGAGGACAATTAATTTCTGACTAAATACGTTTTTTGCCCCACGCTATGTATTGAAAGATGCATTTATGTTCTTATTTCATTTTTTTTTTTAGTCTTGTGATCATGAACTAATGAAATGCTGTTGTGTGTGAGCCCTAAACGATCTGATTAGTATGTGTCTAACCAGATGAATGATTAAAGAGTGAATGTTTCCGTCTTATATAAGGCTGCTTTGCTTTATTGATTCCCCCTGTGGAGAAATCACAGTAGGCTTTCGTATTTACAAGAATGTCATTGTAATCAGCGTTAAAAACATACACATGAATTAGCATCAGTCATTTCAAGGTTTGGTTTAGAATCTTAAGAGACTATAATTTAATCTTTAATATGTTTGCACACTTCCTGTCTTTTTGCACAACCTGAAAGACACTACATACATGTAAATATCTCTATTGTGAGATCAATAAAGTTGATCTCATCTTATCTTATCTTCATTTTATCGTTTTTTACAAGAAGCTATAGTTTGACTTCGGAAAAATCTGTTCTGTTCAGTATTTAGATTTTTTGTCCACCATTGAATTGACACAAAGAATTACGACAGTATTTCTCTTAGTCTATTGTATTCGAATAATTCAAGATATATGCTGGGAGCTCACCGTCCATGTGAGAGTTCTCCTATTAGAGAACAATCATTTCTGGTCCTGTAATAAGGTCCTGTTTCCTGAATGTTCTAGGATAAAGTTTTGGCACCACCCTCCTAAATTCCTGCATTTTCAGTTAATGAATGTGAAATTTGAGTTATTGTTTCCTAAATTTTTTAATAATATGAGTGACATGAATCGCAATAGATTGCAGAATCGAATTTGTTAAAGGTGTATAAGGTGCACTTTATAAGGTATATAAGAGGATTTCCCCAATTTTTTGGAAATTACCACCCTCTCCACTTTTTGAACCAAACTCTCTGGTCTTATTTGACGAGCACGTATCACCAGAATGGTTGACAATTGGGAGGACCAATAGTCTTGATGACCCACCTGGAAGTAGAAAATCCTCCTATATACCTTTAAGAACCGCAATATTATTGAATTGTGGCCCAAATATTGCAATATACTCTTGAATCGTCACATTTCATCCCATTTCCCAGCCCTATTTTTCCCAACTTCTGAAATCCACTATTCCCTCCTGATCCTCCATTGTTCACAATTTTTCGCCATGCTCCTATTCACCTATTGTGTCTCGACAACGCAACATTATTCCCAAATGACACGCAGAGAGATAACGACTAATTTGAACAAAGACAAAGGAGAAAAGAACAATAACAATACCAGAGGCGATTTCACAGGAGGTCTTTTAATCGTGATGGGATTACATTTAGAGCCATAATCATCACAGACAGCTCCCCGTGTTTGCTTTTTGTCCATATGATGTTTCTCTTTCCCTTTAATCCCGCATGCATCTCAAAGCTCCACCGTCTTTCGCAAGTCTCCCTCACTTGGGAAATTGAATGTCTTCCGTGGCTACCATAACATGCTCAAAAATCAATCCGCCTCGCACTATTTCTGCAGCCCCTCAGCCCGTATTGATTTATTGTAAATGTGTTGAAGATGAAGAGGGAGCCTCCTTAGCACTGCGGGGCCACTGTGGTCAAGGGGAGGAGAAGCTGCGAGAGGAAGACATGACAGTTTGATGACAGCTTTTTAAGGACTGAAAGCCGGTGGATAGAGACCGGGAGAGAAGACCGGACCTTCTCAAATCTGACCTTTGTTTTGATTGCTCGACACGGCTCGCTCCGGAGAATCAACCGCTGTCTATCATCGCAATCGTGGTTGTATACGCCTACAGGAAGTTTAAAATACGCCTTGTAAAAATGAAAACAAAAGGACACAAGACATTTTCTCACTGTCGGAAGTTGAAGGAATTGATTCAGAAAAAAAAATTGTAAAGGTTATTTGAACGGTATTTTTTTTGCATTGGTCGTGATTGGCTCAAGGGAGGTGTTACATTTATGGATTTTATCAACGTTTATGGACATTGGTCATCTGCCTCTTATGGACCAATGGCTCAATGTGTTTTTATCACTGCATTTCTTGCGTTTTAACAGTTTGATTCTCTAGTCTGTGTTGGCAAATTCAAAAAAATTTAAAGTCCTCCGAGATAACTACTGTTGTGATTTAGGACTATACAAGAATTAATTCAATTGAATTGAATAGAAAGATAAGATCCTTTATTTGCCCCACAGTGGGGAAATGTGAATGTTGCAGCTCACAAACATAAGAGCACACAGGGATCACACAAAATACACAATATGTGTAGCTGCTATGTTTCTTAGTTAGCTGTAAATGCTTCAATTCCAATATATCGATATCTACGTATATATTGTGTAAAGTTACATACATAAAAGGCAGGATTTGTCATGTCATTTTCATCCCCTTTATTATTCTATTTCTGGCAATCAGAGCTGCCACCCAAGTCTCAAAGCACCAGTCCCTCGCTGATCCTCCTGATGATGGCTTTTCCTTCATCGAAGTCATGGCCTTGGTCTTTCAGTGGGGGCTTCAGGCAATGTGGGGTTAAGTGTCTTGCCCCGGGACGCAACGACAGCAGACATGGGTCGTGGTGGGCTTGAACCCATGACCATTTGGTCCAAAGACCAGTGCCCTACCAACTGAGCTACTGTCGCCTAAGGCAGGATGCACACGGATTAAAGCTAGGTTACTGTACTTTCCATCTTCACAAAGTTTTTCCCAGTAAAGGTGAAATATCTTGAACAAATCCGGCCACAACAAAGGAAGGTTGCTCACCCATCATCTGTACTTCAGTTAGCAGGTTTTCCGACATTTCGTGTTAATCCAAAGAACTTTCCTTGAGAAATTGAGAACGAAAACCTGCTAACTGAAGCACAGATGATGGCTGAGCAACCTTCTTTCGTTTTGAATAATACCTGTACAACTGAGACCTTACACAAACGTTTGCAGTCTTTATCTTATTATGAAACGTGTACCTTTGCAGACCTGTGGCAGCGATCCCTGTGAGTCACTGTTTGACTCTTTGAGCTGAGTGCTTATTGGCTGAGTGAGGGTGGTCCTCTCTTGTTCACCTCTCTCTCTGAAAGCGGAGGCAGAAGCCAAAAACTCATGCATGTGAAATCCAGTGATGGAGCCAAACCGTGTTCGAGCCAGGAACTCGTGACATGGATTATATTACATAGTTACATGTTTTGTGATTGGCAAGTTAGGGACCCTGGCTTTAATACGATGTGAGAAAGCCAACGTAATGATACCATGGCCTTGGAAGCCTCTGGTTGGTTCGCTGGCGCTGCATTTGAGTTATTTGGAAACACAAGTGTGGATATATTAAAGGCTACACCACATTTTTTTCTTGTTCAACATCAAGGGAAAATCAGAGTGATCAGTAGAAGCAAGGCAAGATTATTTGTATGGCACAGTTTAAACACAAGACTCTAAATAATCACCATACATTCAAAGGAGTGAAGACGCAATCCCTCAGTTGTATTCAGAGCTGAACAGAACGGTTTTGGACCTGGATTTGAACATTGTCAGAGTAGAAGCCTGTCTCACATTTTAAGGAAGACTGTTCTGGATTTTAGCTGCATAAATCAGTAACAGGTTTGAGGACGATAATTGTGTACCAACACTCACAGTCTATGATACCAACTAGTTCATCCTTGCGTACTATTTACAAATGCTTGGACGGTTAGAGCTTGCGTTTCACAGCAAAAAGATCCTGGGTTCGATTCCACCTCCAGGTCTTTCTGCATGGAGTTTGCACGTTCTCGCCATGTCTGTGTAGGATTCCTGTGGGTGCTCCGGTTTTTTCCCCTACCACTAAAAACATGTAAAATAGGTCTGATTGTGAGTGAGTGAGTGAGTGGATGGTATGTTCGGCGTCTCGCTTCTGTCATCACCGTGTGGAGAGAATGGAAAAATATCTGAACTCTAAACATTGTAATACGCTTTGGGATAAACATTAGATAAATATTACTTACTTACTTAAAGATTTCCTGTCCATCTGCAAGTCCTGTACAAACACAGACTGAAATACTTTTTTTTTTTTTCCCCAAAAGAAACATTAACTGGCCATGCTCAATTTGAAATCAATTTGAAAAGGATACATATTTTGGAGATGTCTGATGGTTTAAAGTGGAAATGTTTGGTCAGAATGACTTGTTAAATCTAAAAATGGAGAAGCTCGTCTTGTGGAGGTGTTGAAATGTTTCTCAAGATATCAGCAAGACATCATTAAGTTATAGCTCGGGTTGAAACGGACCTTCCTCAATCCCAAAGAAAATCTGTGGGAAAAATGTGTTTGAGAGCGAGGCGGCCTACAAACTTAACAGTTACACCAGTTTTGTTGGAGTAATGGGCCAAAATTCCATCAATCTATTTTGTCAAAGCTGAAAATCAAGTTAAGTTTTATTTTTGTTTTCTACTTCAGACAGTGAGAATAAAATTAGAATGTGTGATTTTCCTTTTTTTTTTTTTTTTTTTACACTTAATGCAAACTTGTAGATTCCACTGTAACCACATTTCATTTCAGCTGCTGTATATGTAACTTATGGATGTGGGTGCAGTGCCGGAAGGCGGTGTAGGTGTCCAGGGTGTTTTCTGTTCAGTTTGTACAGTTAGCAAAGGTGAATCCCATTTCTTTTTAACAATCTTTGCCCGGTGTAGCGGAAATGTGTGTTATTTGTCATAGTGAAGCTGTTCTTGGCAGATTTGTGTCCGAAAGGCGGCATCAGGAGGGGACGTTACTTTAGAGAGAGGTGTCTGAGCCAGAAATGATTTGGTAGTTTTGGATATGGACGGGTTTTTAGTAGCAGTAATAGTAGCAACATGTATTTAGAAACTTTTGGATCCATCTGGGTGTACATGAATCCCATATCTCTCAAAAAAGGGACTCAGACTCCTCCCAAAGTAGTCTGAATCTATTATCATGACTAATGCTAATGCTGCTAACATGTACCGATGTATACATACAAATATATATTACTTGCACTACAATATACAGTATTTACTTGCTTCTTATTTTGCTAAGTTTTTGTACTTAAGTTTTACTTTTTCATCATGCTAAAGTTGGAGATTTTAGACTTCTTTCCTAATCATGCTTGTTTTTTCATATATGTTTAAGTTTGTTTTATATTCAATAGAAAAATTCAATAAAATAGAATAAAAGGCTGAATATAGATATTTTATACTGCTTATAAAGTCTCTATATTTAGCATTTTTATTTTATTTTATTGTATGTATTTTTTTTATTTCAGGCACACACAGGAGCAAACATACCAATAACAAAACAAAAAAAAACCCAATAATTTATTTAATCCCACCGCATTTTCCATTCACACATTAGCTTCTCTGCTACTGCAAACTTAATTTAAAAACATGATAACAATAATGATAGCATTGTAAGGAAAGGTCTAAAATCTCCAGCTTTAGCAAGACTTTTTATGTTAGAGTTAGTTATTTTATTTTATTTTAGTATAGCGTTATTATTAATGTATCCTTCGCTGTATGCTCCACGTTCTTACTGTTCTGTAACTTGTGATGCAACACTGACATTTCCCCACTGTGGGACAAATAAAGGATCTCTTCATCTTAATATGTATGATGAGATTGTAATATACAGTGAGCAATAAAAGTATTGTGTCAGCCAACAATCATGCACTAGTCCTCCCACTTAAAAAGATTAATTTTCATCGTGGGCATAAAATATCAGAGACAAAATCACATCCCAGCGTGTGATTGGATAGAATCAAATATCTACAAGAAAAGGGGAAAACATCGGAAAATGTAAGAGTGCAAGAAAGTGCATGCGTTGAAATGTGTCCTTTGATATTTCCTTTTTCATATTTGAATGAGTAATTTTGATGCCGTACTGATAAATTATATTTACAGTAGCTATGGAAATAGTCATCATCTAATGTTTATGTTTTTCTATATATTTATTTTCATTTTGTCTAGTGTTTTATTTGCTTGTGTCTTATTCTATTTTAGTTTTGTTCAACAAAATAAAAAGTATTACGGGAGAAAAAAATGTGAAATAATGGAAATGACACAATAAAGTAATATTAATGGTATAAAACAAATGTCTCCTTTGAAAACAGCCGTAATAATATAGATCTAAAGACATGTGACCGGTTAATGGAGCTCAACGGAGCAAATCCAGACCTTAGTACGAAATTAAATTAGTACAATGGTGTGGTAAGAACAGGTTAACAAGTGGTGCATTGTTGTGCACATTAGAACACATTATACATATATATTATTAATACACATGCACGGAGGATTTCAAAATTATTTGTTAAAAAAGTTTTTCTGTACAAAAAAACGATCGCGGCAAACCCGGGACAAGGTACAGTGCCTTGCGAAAGTATTCGGCCCCCTCGCAAGGCACTGTATTATCATGTATTGAACATTATAGGACACATCTGCAGAGGATCTGATTATGGATGTAGGTTCAGTATATATATGGGTACCTCAGCGCGGATGTTCAGAATTCTTTGTTTAGTTTTCTTGTAGTTCCAGCCTGATAGAGGCTTGATTCGGAGGCTCCGAGAAAACAAACAACTGAGCATGCGCGCAGCTACGAGCATCAGCGCAGATGATTGACAGCCATTGGCATGATTCGATTGGTTAACCTCGACGGCATCGTGGATTCTGAACTATAGCTAAGAGAAGTGAAGGCGGGACTTACCCGTGATATTAGAAATAATAAAATGAGTTATTTTATATCAACATTTAAGGCCAGGAGGTCAATTTAACACATTTCCTAAAATGTGTAATTAATTTAGAGTTGCATACTCTCACTTTAAAAACAGCCGTACAAACTTATCTAAGCATTTTATTTATTAGTATTACGGGGGGAAAAAGGGTAAAAAGTGACACAATGAATAAAACAAAATAAAAAATAAAAACAGCCATACAAACTTATCCAAAGACATGTGACGTAAGGTCTCTTCCTGCCGAAGGGGGGAGAGGAAATCTGGGGAATCGGAGATTGTCAAAAGCGTCTGAAAGGCCCAGCCGCAGAGAGGAGCTGATGGGGACTCCTGCTGCGTATACTTCTGCTGAGTGATATGAGACATCCTGGTAATATTTGTCGAGTGTGAAGTCCTCAGTAAAACATATGGCCCTCTTTGCCCACATGCCGCTGAGTGACTGCCTCTCGCTCGGGCCTGCGGGGGCTGATTGAACAAGAGCAGATTAAAGCGATAATGTACACGCCTAATCCGCAGCACTTTAAGAGAGCAAAAAAAAACACACGCCTCCAACTACCCAGAGCTAAAACACACAGAGAGAGAGAGAGAGCATCGGCAGCCATCAGGGTCAGCCGTCACCATGGCAACAGATTACTGGGAATAATTGTACGCCATATGTGCCATGTCACAATTACAAGTTGGCTGTGAGCAGGGTCGGGGTCAAGCGCTGATCTGAGTATTGGGGATAGAGGAGTGGACGCACAACCCCTGAGTGCTTGGGCACAGCTGCCACAGACGCACACACACACACACACAAACACACACACACACACACACTCTTGACTCGTAACAGGATTTTACTTTTATTTGGTTCCACTCTTTGTTCAGGGGTCACTGCAGCTGGTTGCTTGAAAGTAGTTATTTTCTGTGTGAAGATTGCACGTTTTGTTATCCGTGGGTGGTGTCCTAAATATCCAGTCCTTTCCTTTTTTTTATTAAAACCTGGCACAATCTCCTGTTGAAGCTACGTGAATTAACTTTAAATGTTTTCTTGTATTTTTGCCTTTTTTACTTTGATATTTACAGTCTATGTTTTGTACAAATAGAGTAATGAATAAATGCCTGCAGGCTTTACCCGTTTACATGTCTGCGATGTTCCTCTCAGTATGAATGCTTCTATGTAGTTCTTATAAATATATTTGTTTATTTTGTACGTAGACTCAATGCATTTAATATTAAGAGATCCTTTATTAGTCCCACAGTGGGGAAATTTCAGGGTTGCATCACAAGTTACAGACAGTACGAATGTGGATCTGCTACATTGGATGTCATTTTGTTACATTTGTTATATGTAAGAAATGTCATTTTGTTATTTGTTGATAGGGATTTGCGAAATGAGTGTTCAGCTTTTAACCCTTTCAGTGTTCAGCCTAACCCTTTCAGTCTGTAAATAATTTACAATCTGCGAATGTCACATGTTTTCTTATTTTCTGCTTATGGCCGAATAAAAGAATGAAGAAAGAATGAAGGAGCACACCGCAAAAGATGGATGATTTATAACTCTATACTGAAATAAAATACATTCTAGATATAATATAATACAATCTCTATCTTTAGCATGATAATTAAAAAAGTCTAAAATCTCCATCTCTATCATGATGATGAAGAAGCTAGTCAAGCATTTGACTATTGTATGATGAGCCCTGGCTGTGATACTGGGTTCTTGCTTTATATGTTCATGTGTTTTATGCATGTACAAGAATGGCCACACCTATTCAAGATGGCTGCAGTGCCTCAGATAGACATTTGCCAACATTGAGCATAATGTAAAACACAAAAATGAAAAGAAACAGTTTTAACAAAAAAGGGCATCATATTGACTTTCTTGGCAAGGCAAGTTTATTTGTATAGAACAATTCATACACAAGGTAACTCAAAGTGCAGAGTAAAATAAGATACAAACCAATAACATAATCATTTTCAACCCCTTGGGTCGGGGGGTGACAATGAGAGCTGCCACCCAATGCACAAAGCACCAGTCCCTCTGATCCTCTTCAGGGGGTGGGTCCACAGGAAGATGGCTGCTAAATTAGTGGTGCCACAGCCTTGGTCTTTCAGCGGGAGCTTCAGGCAATGTGGGGTTAAGTGTCTTGCCCAAGGACACAACAACAACAACAACAACAACATATTCTTGTACAGCCCTAAATCACAACAGCAGTAATCTCAGAGGACTTAACAAAACCATTGAAATCACCAACACAGATCAGAGAATCAACAGTTAAGACACAGAATATACACATATGTCCATGAATGTTGATAAATGTTCATACTAGGGCCGGGGCGCGATTAAAAAATTTAATCTAATTAATTAGAGACATTCTAATTAATTAATCTTGATTAATCTCATTTCAATTGCATATAATTATTTGACCTGAGAACAGTGAGAAGTAATTTTTTTCACATGGATTTT
>JAPMNZ010964079.1:0-12712 GCA_029875035.1 Pomatoschistus microps | reverse complement strand
GATTGATGGTACTCTCCTTCTACATGTCTTTTCATGCATTGTAGTAGTGAAACCTTTTGGCACATCAGTCCCAAGTACGGAAAGATAATTATCAACTGCAGAGATGACATTTACAGACTTCCTTTTAGAAGTTAAAGGAAGAACATTGCTATTTCATAATATTATCATATTACCTAACATGGCTGCTTCCAAATTTTCATCACATATGTGTTTTAAATGAACCTTGAATAAATAAATAATTCTCATAATCCATTAGCGTATGAAATCAGTCACGCTTTAGCTGTTCCCCCTGATCTTCAGCACAACAAGTACATCTGGCTCCTTGTTGACTCACATCTGTGTAATTATCATTAATCTACACTTTGGGTATAGTGTCCTTTGATACAGTATGTCATGTTTTAGTTTCATTCAAATGGCAATACATTTAGAAGGGTGCTTTAATATTGAAAAATGTAGAAACAGTGTATACTCCTTATTGATAATACGTTGATTTGAAAGCGGAGTGTGCAGCAAACAGTGCACTCAGGGACAAGAATGCATCATCATCTCTCTTTTCTGGAAGGTTGACATTGTTGGACAAATTTGACAGATTTTTAGTAAGTATGTAAATAAGTAATCTTTCTTAATACACCGCCTTTCACAGACCAGAGTCACAAAGCAGTTTACAGTGGGCATTTGTCTCTCACTCCACAGATGGGAGCAGGGTCACCAGTACAGGAGGCACATGCCAGACCTATTGTATATGTTTTTAGTGGTAGGGCAAACCGGAGTACCCGGAGGAAACCTACGCAGACACGGGGAGAACATGCAAACTCCACTCAGAAAGGCCCTGGTCCGACCGGGATTCGAACCCAGAACCTTCTTGCTGAGAGGCGAGAGTGCTATCCACTCAGCCACCGTGCCGCCCTCAATTGCATTTATCTTACATAATAATAATACATGACGCAGAAACCAAGAACTGGTATTCTTATGAGTAATGAGCTGTCCGTTTACAGAGGGAGGCGAAGTTGGAGTGCTTCCATGGTTCCTGGGATCGTATGGTTCGCTGTCGCCCTGTGGACTGTGGCCTCCCAGACCAGTCTCATGTTTACCACGCCATCTTCAGCTGTCCCTGGGGTACCACCTTTGGGAAACAGTGCTCTTTCACATGCGGTTCTCCTGCCATACTACAGGGTAAGTCACATCATGTCTGTGTGTTCTTTTTTCCCCAACAGGGAGATACACTTATTAAGATTTTTTTCTCATGGACATGTCCACATTCTATATCATTACAAGTTAGAACCACAACGATGACAATGATTTATCTGCATACTATGTGAAAGACCTCTTATAATAAAACACAGACAAGCAAAACAGTTATAGTAAATACAAAATATATGCTTTCAACAATGAGGAGCAGTTTTCAGACATTCTCAAGTTTTTGTATCCTCCAACAGTTTTTCTCCCAAGATTGTCCAGTATTTTACTCCATCCACCTAAATATCACCTCTGACACTCTTCCCTGTCCCTGCTGAAGAAAAGGTTTGACAGTGGAGGTGGTGTGAGGATTGAGCAGTGTCAGTTTCCAACCCCCCACATTACATTTGTCATTTTTCTTTCAACCATGGATTTCGTCACTGCATCAGAAGCAAAAATATACGTCATAACATTATGGTAATTTTGTTTATAAACCTCTGAGGCCATTACAGAGCAGATGTAATTACACTAAGATTAGATTAGATCCTGGTGGACTCTGCTAATACGCAGGTCAGCATTTGGCCATTCATTGGTCACTTGTTTGCAAAATGAGGAAATGCCACATGTTTCTGTTTGTAAATCATGTTATTCATCATATCGCTTTCACGCCACAATTGTGTTGGTTTTTCACATAACATTCAAATATTTTTTTTACATGTAAGGCACTTTACTATTATGTTTATAGAAAGAATCCTTTGTATCAGTGTCATACATTTCAGCTGAACTGTATATGCTGATATATACTGCTGATATGGTGCTTGTTCACACAACACTTCAACAACTCATAATGTCACAATTCCGTGATTAAGATTCATTATATTTTATAGTCACAGTAAAAGTATGTTATGATTGTCCATAAAGACTGACATTCAGACATCCTTCATGTGGGGCCATGCAGGCTCAGACAATATTAGCTTTGGGCAACATTGAAGCCATTTACTTATAACTTTACTGTAAAACTATAAAAGAAATGCTGGAATGACCCTGAGGACAGAAATTAATCAAAGCAGAGAAGGAAAATCCCACTGTTTATGTCCAGTGGATGTTGTTTTGGCGAAGTCAATATGACCTATAACTTACATTTAATCCATACATTGAAAAGTATAATTGGTTGAACAACTAATAAAACACTTCTTTCAGCTTGGTTTTCATTCACATTTTACATACTTTAACATAACAAAACAGTTGTAGTAGATACAAAATGACGGGTCTACATCATGTGTGTATAATATTAATAAATAAAGATTGTGTTTTCCGTCAGGTGACAGTGACAGGCTGGTGTGTCTGGAGGACGGCCTGTGGTCTTTCCCTGAGGCCTATTGTAAGATTGAGTGCCCAGAGGTTCCCAGTGTCGCTAATGCACATCTGCTGACAGGAGAGTGTCTGGCTTCAGGGCACGACATCGGCTCTGTCTGTCGGTATAAGTGCAGACCAGGATACTTTGTAACGGGAAGCATCAAGAAGAACAAGCCAAGGTACATGGTTCAACAATTATCAAACAACAACATGTGACTACAGCCTGTTAGTTTGACTCCAAATACAGACTTTGTGACATAGTAGACACGATACTGTCAAGTGGTCTGTGTTTTGTAGACTTGCATACAACAAAGTGTGTGCAGATTGTAACTATGCTTGTATATCTGGCATTGTTATTCATTAAGAGCTGCTCATTACTGCGTTACAGCTTGTTAATGAGATGAGGTCCCTGCTCATGTAGACACAGCCCTTGGGCTCAGTCTAAATTGTTCAGAAAACATAGTATCAAATATCACTTATGCACAGTTTTACTATCACATACAGTACGGCCATTAAAGCTCAACTGCAGCTGCCTTTATGTTTTATAGTTTCACTACATTTGATGCCAATGTGGTGCACTATTTTATGTTTGCATTCATTTGCAGCTGTGTATATTTATAGCTTACACTTTCCCAACTATATGTGTAAACATCTTAATAACCACCATTACTTTATGAATTCAACATGTGAAATCAAACGGCAGCAATTAGGTAGCTCTAAACAGGCCTTCCACACAAGTATCCACATAAAGTCATGTTTGAACACATACTGTTGCACTTACTTATTTTTAAAGATGGACTACAAAAGACTTACATGATATTCATTTACTACTTACGCATTTATGTTTTGTGTCTAGGAAATACTTTAAACTGGAGTGCCTGGAGGAGGGACAGTGGGAAGAGGCTGGATGTGAACCTGTGTCCTGCCCGGTTCTCCCTGATGTGTTTCAAGGAATGTACACTTGTACCAACGGTCTATACTACGACAGCTACTGCACCCTGCAATGTCCCAACGCCAAGGAAAATGTACGACACGGGCTGTGTTGACAATGATTAGCCAGAACATTATAACTATGTTTGTTTTTCATCAACAGAGTGTAATTCATTGCACCAAGGACGGTAAATGGACAGCAGAGTTCTCAATGTGCTCTCAGCTCCAGGGGTCGTGTCCACCGCCGCCTGAAATCAACTCAGTTGAATACGTCTGCGACCAGGGCACCAGTGTGGGTGAGCTGGTGATCATGTTATTCACAATCCTAATGTTACTATCCGTTCATAAAATACATTCTCTTTCTGTCTACACGCAAATGGTATTGTTTGAGTCGAATTTTGTGAACAAATCCAGCCACACCATATTGTCTTTATCTTTAGTTTGAATTTTATCTACTGGAAGCTAATTGGTTGAGTGAGTTCTATTACACCACACTATTGTTGTACATAAAGCTGAAGAAAAGATACAAACAAGTGATAGAAGCGAACTGTTCTGAATGTGAGGAACTAGTTACATGTTGGCTTTTATTACAAAGTGGATTTTAAAGTTAGGGACTCCTAATCTTATCCTAATTTTAGGAGAACCTAACTTTAATATTCAACATTATGAATCAGCATCTTTATTCTTCTACATTCTTGCTGCTCTCATGTATGTGTTATTTAGGAAAATTAGTCTCTACAAAAGACGGGGAGAACCTGATTAAGCAGTGTCAAATGTTGTCACAAATGTCACAAATGTAAGAAAAATGCTGTTCACCATCATGATTTACACACTTCCTCATTTAAAAACTATATTGAAAAATATCCTCCACATGCAATCTTGGATTTTAACAAAAGTGGTGAAAGCTTTGTTAATTTTGTAAGAACTTCTCTTTGGTAGAATTGGCTAGATGTCATTGTGTCAATATCTAGTTGTGGATCAGTATTTAAAAGTAGTTGACATGTGCACAGATTGAGTTGCATGGCAAATTATAGGAAGACAAAACACAGACGAAACGCAGGACTGGACCAGGAGACTTTTAGCAGCATCAAAAGAATTTCTTGCATGCTTGAGCCCTTACCAAATGTTTGTTTCATATTTAACACTATAGTAACTTGGCATTTGTGCTCCGAAACTCTGATTACATCATTCAAAAGCAAATGAAACAAACATATGATTTTTCACTCAAATAAAACTGAACTGACATATTGTGGTGGAAATAGTTGTTTCTGAGCGTGGGCAGGAATGCCTTAGTGAGTTTGATGTAACGCATAGCAAAACAGTAGGAAGTCTCTCAAATCAAAGGGCGCCAGGACTGAGAGTGGTTGATGACAGTCAATGAGGCGGTATGTGGTCTGGGGCGCCAAGTTAGCGCATGAATAAATTAGTGTTTGCGGTTTGTTTTTCCTTTTCTGTGCAGGTGCTGTTTGCCTCCCTGTTTGCATGGATCTGTGTGACGCAGTGGTGCTGCCCAATGGCACAACAGCAGACACCCTGCAGCACTGGGTGATGCCAGTCCAGCTCCAGGTGGGACATGTCAAGGTTCTGATGAGGTCAAGTCCTTAGTTTCACTTTAATTCCATTAGGAAAGCTCATAAGAACCAGAACAGTCACACCTTTTTCCGGAGATGTGTTGAAAGGCAAGAAATGGCAAGTAACAACAGCACAAAATGTAAACAGTCCCAAATATATGAAGTCTATTTTCTCATATTTCATTGGCACAGTACATGTTGCGGTAAGAATGTTAATGTAAATATACCCACTTTAAAGGCTAATTTCAATTTCATCTCCCGAATTGCTTGGGTCACTAATGGCAACATTACAAGACTGTCACTAAAAAGTATGCATTAAAAACCAAGAAAAGTCACGTTTCACATTTAACATCACTGCTCACCATTTGACCACATTCACAAAAAGACAGAATGTAATTTTATGCTAAATGGATTGAGAGGAAAGGACTGGAAAAGATGATTTAGTCGAACATACAGCTGAGAGTACTCACACTATTACTGCTGCTCCTACTGAGGGGGAAAGGACAGAGCACGTCTGTCACGTAGACATGAGTTTGGCCCCTGTGCTGCAGAATCCAGAGCCCCATTTGCTCAACTCACAATCCCAGAGGGCACGGCCTGATGCCATAGTGCACCACATGAGTGTCTGCAGCTTTTTAGTAATAAGTATTCTGCTTCCATTCCTCTGATTGCAACTAATTGTATTCACATATTCCCTGATGATTACGGTCTACTGGATTGTAATTTAATTTCAAAGCAGAGTCCACCTAAACAAGCTGAACATGGACAACTATGATCAGAGATGCAGTCAAGAGGCCCATGGGGCATGCATGAAACTTGTGAGGGCAATTGGTTGCACTCAAAAAAATTGGAACTGAACACTTTTGCATTCCACAATACAAAAATAAAGAAAAACATTTTACTTTCAATTCACAATTATTGACCCCTTTGTGTTAGTCTCTGGAGGAGCTGCACACATACACAGATGGAGGAATCTCTACATTGGACAATTACTAGTCTACACTGCACATACACATTCTTCTTTGGTCCGATGAGACTAAAAGTGCTTAACATTTTAGCCTAAATGTAAAAAAATAAAAATATGCTGTGGAAAACTGCTCGTCACTCTACTCATCACCCCCACTGTTATACCTGGTGGGGCAGCATCATGCTGTGGGGTTGATTTTCTCCAGCAGGGACAGGGAAGAGGATCAGAGTGGATGGGAGAGTTCAGGTTTACCTTCCATTAGGTTTTTCATAACTTGGAGCTTTTTCACACATTGGAATGATTTGAAACAAGTCAGTGGAATGCTCGGGTTAAGGTCCAACTGAGAATCTGGTCATTCATAAAATAAAAATGTCAATAAAATGTATTTATCTTTTTGATCATAACGAGGGAAAACGTGTAGAATATTGTACCTTTTAAAGAAATTGTATAAAATGGTGCCTTCTATAGTAGCTTGTCTGTGACTCAACCCATTTCAACGCCACCAGGTCAGAATCTGGGCAAAAAGAAACATTATCCACACTAACCCTAAAACTCCTCTCTTCAATAATCACTAAGTGGCAACGCGTTTAAGAATCAGTTGTTGTTTTTTTAGCTGCCGTGCAACCAGCTCTTTCTGTAAGCCAATCCATGATAAACAGGGCCTGGACAAAAACACCTATTAGGATGAATAATACATGCAAACATCTGGTGGGATAAACTTCAACGCTGCTCGGGCTACTGCACTAAACTTTCGTGCTCCCACCCTTTTGTCTCAAACATGACTGATGTGGACCCAACCATTTGGAGGCAAAAACAAATTACAAATCTGCTCTAAGTTGGCGCCTTACCCAGATATAGCCCGAGAATGATCAATCTTCTTAGCTAATTATACTAGCCATGAATTAGTGCTGGTCTCTATGGGATGTTGCAAATGGTCTGTTGACATTTTTATAAACCAGGGTTGTATATGAGCACAGATGGGGCACATATTTCAAAACTTTTTATTAGACATTGTAGAGGTAGTAGAAGTTGTAGGGGGAATAGTTGGTACATGATTTCCTAATGTAGTAGTGTTATGATGATTTGAACCCTTTAGGTGTTTTAAGTTAAGTTTAAGTTTTAAGTTTATTGAGAAATTTGATGTGAAATAGACATCAGTTTGTGGCATATACAAGGTATATAAAATGTAACTTTATAAGAGATTAAGGACAACTAAAATCATTCACATAAATAAGATAAAACATGTATGAAAAATGTTGCTGCACAGGAAGTGTCATGGATTCAGGAGCTCATTCCATCAAAGAGTTAAATGTAGTCTTGAAAATGTAAAACAATAAACCCACATTTACTAAATGTCACTTAATAAATCTCCTTTTTGTCATTCAATCCCACGCAGTGGACTAGACAAGCAGCTATCTCACAAAAAAAGTTGTCATAACGAAAACAACGTTCATTTGACTTGTGTCAATAATTCAGTTCATTTGTAGAGCACATTTTGATCGTTGGCTAAACAGATATTTCTTGTTTCCAAGAAAAGCGTTCACGTTGTTTCTGCTATAATGATGGCAATCCCACCCCTGTCGAATGCTGCGTGGGAGCTACCATCAGTGTGGTCCTGGTTATCAGAGCTTGTTCTTCACTGTTTCTGAAATTGCAGCAGATAGAAGAGGTTTAAGATCTTTCCTGACGTCAAACTGTTTATGAAATGTTACCATCTGACTCAAGAGCTCGCCATGTTTAATTTATCAAGAGCAGACTTTCTAGGAAAGATAACTTTTACTCAACATCATGAGAACTCCCTGGTGCCACAACCATGAGTCAGTTTCACCTTTGGTGGTCAGTCCAGCGCGGCAGGTCTGAGCTCAAACAGTTGGATGGATGTTTGCCATGACCTCATTAAAGTCACGTTATATAACTAACTTCTAATGGATGTTTGCCACCAGTCCTGTTGATCTACATGCAGACTGCTGTGCCAGGATGTTCCACTGTGGCCCTGAGACAAGCAGATCACTGCTCAGATCCATGAAGAGCAGCGCCCGCTCACTGGATGGTATTCTATTCATTGAAACCAGCAGAGAATAAACACAGTGGACCTCAACTCCCTTTTGCTATACATCTTATTTCTTTTTATGTCGTTTGAAGAATACAAAAACATGTTTTTCTTAACAATCCTAGACCAGTACGACCACACGCAAGCTGATTATTGTCTTTGAAAACAAAAAAATAAATGACTAAAACTTTTATATTCAAAGTAGCCAACCACAAAGGATACTTTGTAAAATAAACAAAATGATGTATGTAGACTGTTGGCTGCCTATTCAAATGACCATCATTCATCTCCACAATTGCGTCATGATAAAAAACCCTTTAGAATTGTGAGGTATTTTTTTAGCCCTAGAGGTGGATGGCTGTGTATGTTATCACAAATATGTCCATCACTGGGTCGTGCTGCAACAGAAACCTCAGGGAAGGAATGGCTTTCTCTGCCTATTTTAGTTATTCATTAATTACTGCAACGTCACGAACCAAAGAAATGCTCAACTTAGTGTATCTCTGTGGGCTTTGGAAATGATGCTTCTACAAATTGTGATAATAACAAAAAGTGATAATATATATCTGTTCAAAACTGGAAAGCCCTGAAAATATGAAAAAATTCATTCATGTGTCATTTCATATACACTCATTTAGGTTAGTTTTATGCTTAAAGAGAACCTTGAACTTCACCAACTCATTTAGAAGTATTTGCAGCAGAGTGTTCGTCCTTTTTTCTATTCTAATATTAACCAAACACAAAACAAAAGATTTCTTTTGTTTGACCCAAAATGCTTTTTTGGATTCTTGTGTGGGGATAGGTCGTAAGTAAAAACAAAGGGCACATTCATTTGATATTGTTGAGAATATGAATACATATTGCTAATCCAAAACTTTAAGAATGTTAGTCAAATTTTAAGATAAATTATTTCCCCATCTCTATAAATTGTGGTATTCCTGCTAATAGCTTGTAATCCATGATATTTCCGACATTACTATTAGCTTAATCTGCAATACAAGAACATATTTCTGCTCTGTTTGACGTGGTCGTGGTGTATTTTTACTTTCTTTCAGAGCATAGTGTGCACAGGAATGATGAAGTGGTTTCCTGACCCTCAACACATCCATTGTATCCAGTCATGTGAGGTGAGTACGAGGCCAAACCAAAGCCAAAGAAAACATCTTCTACATTTCAATCAAAAATAGCAGGAATTTCTATAGTGCATCTGACAAATGGTAGCACTCCAAAAATCTGAAACGCAATGTCTGACAGATAAGAGTTTATTTATCTTTTCATAGTCCGTTTTTACTGAAATATGCCCCATCACTCAGAGCGCTAAGTCAAGTCAAGGTGAAGTCAGGCGCATCTATTTTCTCGATACTATGGCACCTGTCAAAGAGGCAAAAATATGAGACAGAGACGTGAAAACTCTGTCCTTGGAGTGGATTTGTGGTGAATTGGTTCATTGGAGTTATTCAGAAATATCTGATTCTTTGAAGCTGGGGTGTATTAACTTTCAAGAAGCAAAAATAGAGGTCTGTGATAAATCTAGACAAGTTCGCAGATCTCATGTTTTCCAGACTAGTTTTCACATGTTTGTATTTTTGGCCTCTGTCACATCTTAAGATCAGCTCTTATAGGCAGAAAAATAAAACAATAAAGAGAGGACCACTCTTGCTCAGCCCAGCTCTCAGCCCAATGTGTCATATATTGATTCACTGGGCTCTTTCTTATTATTATTTCTTATGCGTTTATTTGATAGGGACAGAACAAGAAGCATTGTTACAGGAACCGATGCTATGTTCATAGGCCTTATAGCTTACAGCTAGTTTGCAGACCTGGTCCTTAAGAAATACATCATATTTATATTATACATTCATCATTATATTAAAAATAAGTATATAAGTAATACTAAATAACAAACAAAGAAAAAAAAACACACAGAGTACATAGTACATAAAATGTAAAATAGATGATTAGAGTCTTGCATTGTCTCTGAAGTGTGGTTCCTTTTGAGCCTTTGACTTTAATTTTAACTCCTTTACCTGCAGAACTTTAAACTCAGTTCTGCAGGTAACGTGTTCCAAAGCTGTGGCCCTTTTACTGCAAACGCAGTCCGTCCAAATTATGTGTTACATCTTGTTGCTCCGCAGTCTCTATCGGCATTGCTCCTAGTGGTCATCCTGTGAGCTGCAAATGTCTCAATCATTCCTGCTACGATATCGGGAGCGAGGTTGTTTACACATTTAAATAAGTATGTTATAAGAGTATCAAAACTTAAAAGATGATGCTTTTCCTGTATTCTGCAATGGTGCCACATCGTGGGCTTTTTATCGAGCACTTTCAACGTTCAAACCTTTCATGGTGGACTGATGAATGAGACAAGATCATCGAATGAAAGAACAACTTGGCCAGGATGGCCCCCATATATACTCCAGAGGTGTAGATATTGTGTCGCCGATTTTTTCTTAAAGCTACGGCACCTTAACTTCCAAACCACAAAACATCTATTACAGTTAATGTAAAGCTCCAATCAGCTCTCTCTCCAAAGCACCAAACCGTGACTCTCTTTTCTAATTATGCTCTTTTCTAATTATGCAAAAGAAAACATTAGAATCAGAATCAGGATTATATTTATTGCCGTTGTGAGTAACAGGAAGTCACAAACTAGGAAATTGCTTTGGCTCTCCATTTCAAACAAGTTAGGAGGTAAAAAAGAGTAAGGTATGCATAAAAAAATCGGCATAACGTTTCTGTAATCTACTGCTGTATATAAGTGCGCTAAGTAGATTTTTTCTAATAAGACAGAGGGTAACCTTTTTATTTTACAGGACCAATATGTAAGCTTTACGTTCACAAAACAGTTAAGTATCCCAGCTTTAAGGATGCTTTTATCTATTTATTGATTCTGTTTCTAAAAAAACTCACTTGTACACAGTCATATTCACTATCCAGAAACATGGCTGGCTTTCAAAGTCAAATAATAAATACAATTATCATGTTAAATAAATGAATAAATTAATTATTTAGCCTGGGCCCATGCAAGTGTATTTTGGCTGTCTTGCAAATTAAAACACATAATTGCCTAATCTGAAAGCCTCCATGAATCCAGATCTATTTCATTTGGCTTTTCCCTGTTGCGTTTGGCTTGGACCGGGCTTACCAATGGAACACATAAACTGTTGATGTGTTTAGTGTTAAAGCTCGGCGGGTCCGTGCCAGCGCTGCATTTTCCCTCTCCAACTTCCCGTGAATGTTGCTAGGCGAAACAGTTGCTCCTGACCAACCGGCCCGACATGGCGCTTGTAAATTATATCAGCCGACCACATGTGCGGATCCAGATGCCGCAGCCACCCGCCTCTACACTTTTCTTTACGTGTATATCCCCAGGGTGTGAGGGACGCGACCAACCGTTTGATAAATCACTGGGATGGCAGCTGGAGTGAGACATCCAGATTCCGATTTTATTTTATTGTAGTGTCTTTCCTCCAATATCCACAATGTTACGACCCAGTAGCAAGTCTATACTGTCTAGAGCAGATCCTGGGGCAGTGCAATGTATGTGGAGTGTTCACATGGATCTCATATATCTGTGCTGTGATGTAAAACAGACTGAAATCTCTCTTCGCCTCCGTTAACTTTTGCGGATAAATTCTCTCTGTGTGTGGAAAAGTAACAGATGCACTTCCAGGCAATTCACAAAATTCAGTTAATTTATGGCATCCCAAAAAAAACGTTCCTACGTCGTTTCCAGCATATACTATTCGGAAACTAATACATCAAAATGAAATGTTTCTATTATTGTATGTATTCATCTGGTGTCAAATGATGGAGTAACTTAAAGGAGACGTATTGTGCTAAATCAACTTTTTCAGATTTTAACTGTTACAGCATTTTCCCTCACAAGACAACAGACCTGGAGTTGTTTTTAGCTCCATCAATGTTAATATCAGGCACAAACAAGTTCCTCACGGATTAATAAAGTTATTGAATTGAATTGAATTGAAATGAAACATGAATTGAAACTCCGCCCCTTCTGTCTAAAATCTCCCGTCTCAGTCCTGCGATAGTGTGATGTCATTGATCGTACCACTATGACATCACGCTCAGAGCAGTTTTCTGTCTTTTAAAACAAAAACATTGCTCCTAAATTAGTTTGTATATTCAATTACTTGTAAAGAGACGAGTGAATACTGTCATTATACTTTTTAGTTGCCAAATAATATTTTTTCCTTCGGCCTGGGTTGGAAACAGAGCTCAAATATGTTGATGTTTCAAAGTGAATATAAAGAGTGGATTTTGAATTATGAAAATTATGTTTTTTTAATTTGTATTTTAGCAGCACATTTACAATAACACACGCTGCTCAAAATACTTCACTTGCAAAATAGAAAAAAGAAAAGAAAACAGCATGAAATACACACAAATAGAAATTAAATTAAAAACTGTAGAACTTGGTATGAAAAGAAAGAAGTCAAAGATGTCTTATGTACACATTATTTTTCTTTTGGCTGGAAGTGTGATTGTGGGAGTGGGATTTAAAACGTTTTACTTCTTCCCACTCGGTGATGTTGTTGCTTTTAACAGGGATGTTGTTGCTTGCTGTAACATACATGTGCCTACAGTTGCATATTTGAAATGAATGTAATGTAGCTGTTTCACACTTCAGTAATCAGTAAT